>JAOXJP010232810.1:0-10410 GCA_025762735.1 Platanus orientalis | reverse complement strand
GGGCTACATCATACAACTGTGAAATTACCATAATACCCTTGCTAAAAAATTCGGGTTAGGGGCTACCGCCCCCGAACCCCCACCTTACAAACAAGGGGGCGCTGCCCCCCTACAAGCCCCCGCTAACTTACAGCAAAGTTTGATCCACAAGTCGGGGGAAAATGTACAGTACTATCAGGCTCCACACTTCCTATCATTGGGAACATATGATTAGGTAGATGGTTGATTGCGGTAAACGTAATAATTCATTGAAGAAATGACATGGTTTTATGGGAAAGATGTGTCTTCACATGGGTATTTCTAGGTCCTTAATGACTTTTAGGTTTCTCATGTTAGGCCAATTCAGTCCTGATGCTCTATGTATAAGGATGGCCTTGAACCTTTTCCTAAACTTTCTAGTAAAGTACTAGATTACAAGAATTGACGAGTCTTCTTAATGAGAGTTGAGTGAGTCGTCTCTAAATGGTTGAGTGCCTTCTCCAGTTATCTCTAATTTTCAATCTCAATTGCAATCACCTCTTTGGATTTAAATTGGTTATTAAGAAAGTTATATTAGGTCAATCTCTATTTCTTCTCTGCTCAAATTTGGGCTTCATTATAGGCCAAAATTCATTCGTAGCATGATGTAATAAGCAATTAGGGCTGACCATTTGAACACAACCTTACAACAACATGTTGATTTTCACGAGAGCAAACAAGAACAATGGAACTTGATGAATTTCACAAACCGAATGGATGTTCTGTCCAGGATTGTAACTCTGCCCCCTCACAGGGAATGCAGGATTTGGTAAGACCCCTAAAGTCAAATTAATGTAAGAATGACGTTAGTGGCCAACACATCAGCACCGAAAGTGATTTACACTTTTTGGGGGATGCTTTTACTTTTTGGCTCTGATGTGTCAGTCTAACCTTAGGCTGATCTTAGGTGGTCTCACCGAATCCTTAAGGCTCACAGGGGGTGTGTGCCCCACACAAAAAGTGTATGGGACCCACACCCCCCTTGAGAGGGGAGAGGTACAATCCTGGACAGAAGTCACAGAACAACCTTTCTCTTTCAAGAAAGAATATACCAAGAATTAGGATAGAAAGAATTCTCTGCGACTCAGTTTCATGCATCTAAGGGTTGTAAATCGGGTCAAAGTCAGTTTCAGCCCAACCCAAATTACAACATATAAGCTCAGAATAGGCCCAAAATAAACAGCCTGAACTCAGCAAAAATTCAGAAAGACGGGCTTTGGGCCAAATTCGAGCTGCCTGAACTCAACAGCTCATAAAGGTATGAAGTAAACCCTAGCTTCTCACAGATCAACACCCTCTCCAGATTGACATCCTCTCACGACGCAAAACACGTTACTGGTAAGTCGAATCTCTACAATCAACAATAATGACTGGTTTGGAGGTCCTGACCTTTGATCGCATTCATGACAGGCATTTCTTCAACAACCTGACTGAACATGACGTGTTTATCATCAAGCCACTGGTCTCACTCATAGCTGAATGAAAATTACACCTCTTTTTATGAATTATTGGTTGTATATATTCAACAATATGCCAAATTCTTATGTCAACTGGAAAAAAAAATACATTTTCTGCAAGTCATTGCCAAATAACATTCTGCCTTAGAAAATATAAAAAATAGATTCTAAAGTAAATGTTACCAAACGTTCATCTAGTCAGGAAATGTCTTCAAAAAATGAAGAATCTCTAAAATTCATTTTCTTGATTCGGGAAGAGAATCCAGAGAATGGTTCTCAAGCGGGCCCTAGTAGCCGAACACAACATACGTTTTGGGCAGTGTTTAGAAGAGATGGCCATTTTTACTTGGGGATAAAAAAACAAAATACCTGCAGCATTAGTTACAAGCTTATTGCAACACACATGGTGAGGTTGGGGAACAAGAGACATTGGCATCTTCGTATGCGTATAGTCTATAATGATAATATGGTGTCAGTGTGATTCTGACTACTAACTGGTAGCCGTAACAATTTTGCATACATCCCACTCTCCCATTTATGAATCGGGTATGGCCCAAATTTAAATATCATGAAGGAGTTATGGGTAAAGTATGTAGAACACGTATGCTGTATCCTTACGAAAAAATATAAAAAAGTATGCTATATTGTCCTCCTTGCCTCCCCCAACACATCACCGTCCCTGCCCGCCTTTCTCCCCTCCGTAACTCCAATAATGTAATAGCTTATTGTATTGTAGGTGAAATCTCCAATCCTAAAGAGCTGGCCCTTCCAAGATTGTCGCGAGCCTAAGAACCATGAGCCATTGACTTGAATTATTTCAAAGGAACAAGAAGCAGACATGATATTCAAGAATGGGAAATCTCTATTTGTAAAGCCTCAATGGTCTAGGACTCCAATATTTTGTCTCACAACAACCATAAACAATATGGATTAAAATCCATGACAGTGGCTGTGGTGTGTTGGGAGACATGGTTTGCAAATTACAGCCTGTGCATCGTATTTCTTACTAATTGGTCTTTAGTCTAAACAAGATAACATGATTTAAGATAAAAACATACTCAAATTGTAACCGAAAGCTATGAACGAAGTAGGAGGTGCTTGTAGGCTAAAATGTAACAATGTAACCTGGCTAATATAAAGGGAGAGCCATATTGACATCACATGCTCATCCTATGGACACGAGGAGGTAAAGATTCTCTCTGTCTATTCCTGTCTTCTCTACATGTTTTGTTATATAAGTAGATAGATCCAAGACCTTGTAGAACACATCTCAGTCCTTTCTGCAAGCACCGATTTTCAAGCCATTCATTGCAAAAACAAAATAAGCAAACATGGCTAGTTCACCGACTGCAATGCCCGAAAACCGTTTCCACCTTCGCTCCATTAGCATGCCCTCCCAATCGCATCCCATCACTCTCAAGATCAAAGAAGAGTTGGAAAAAATAAAGAATTGGTCTGCAATATCAGAATCAGCTATCTCCCCTTTGAAGGCATCGATGATTTGCGCTGGTTTGGCCAGCCTAGGAGAGTTGTACAATTATGTGCAGGATCTCCTTCACATGCTGCTCACCCAACAAGTTATTGGGCACCATCAACATGAGAAATGGGTAGATGAGATGTTAAATGTGTCTATTAGATTGTTGGACGTGTGTGGCACCGCAAGAGATAGCTTGTTGATGATGAAGGAATATGCACAAGACCTTCAATCGACTCTCCGTAGGAGGAACGGTGGAGAAATGAGCATGGAGAAAACAGTTGGCGCTTACATTTGCTTCAGAAAGAAGGTGAAGAAAGATATCAGCAAGCTCCTTAGAGCTTGCAACAAAATGGATGACAAATATGCGTCTTCACCTCTATTAGATGAAGACTACCATCTATCGATGGTGATTAGGGTGCTAAGAGAAGTGAGGGTCGTCACAATCTCCGTCTTTCGATCCCTCTTTTCCTTCATATCTATGCAATGTGAGAAGCCCAAATCTGGAAGGCGGTCCTTGGTTTCGAAATTGCTGCTTAAAGTCAAGTAGCATGTGAGGGTGAACAGGAAAATACGAGTGAGGTGGTGAATGCGGATCTTGCACTCCACGCTCTCGGTGGACACATTGCAAGCAAGGATGATGAAGTGCAGAAGTTGAACAAAGCGCAAAACGGGTTGAAGGCATTGGAGGTTGGCATTGAAGGCCTAGAGGCTGGATTAGTGTGCATATTTAGGCACTTAATCCAAACCCGAGTCAATCTTCTTAACATCATCACCCACTAGAGATCCCATCAACCCTGTTTAGCCTATTACAACTTATCCTGGGCATCCGCATTTTAAAGGACTTGCCAAAGGATTTCATGATTTTCATCTGCCGAACTTACATACATTTGTTCATGAGATGAAATGTATAGCACATAATTACAATACAACTCAAAAATCCAATTTTGTTCTCGATGGGTTTCTATTCTTTTATTTCTTTTTTAATATGTGTGATTCCAACACATTAACATGACGATGATGCTGTTAGCACATATTTGAAATCCGCTAGTCAAAAAAAGACACGTGGAGTTAAATGACAACAAGCAAGTGGTTACACAAGTAAGCCACGTTGGACAGAATACGAAGCGTAAAGGGGGAGCCCCACCTATACTACACCAAGGGATATATGACCTAGTCAGCAAACGAGATGGCCCATGATTTAAACCGAAAAATGGTTGGATAATAAACGTGAAAGAATAACGACAACATCATGGACAAACCTCTATAAATGGGGAAGAACAGCGAACAAAATGATAATCAATTATCATCAACAAATTGCACATCTTATCAGTAGTTGTAACTTTAGATTAGGCTTAGCGGTAGTCCATTCCTGTAATGACTCGAATCCCTTGTCTCGGGTGATTCAAATACACTACAGATCCAGATTCAGCGAAACTCTTCTGGGAGAAGGGCATTGATTAATATGTCTTGTTCATAGAACCAGATTTAATGAAGCTCTTCCAGAAAGAATGGCATCGGCTAATCTGACTTGTTCATGAAACCAGATTTAACGAGATGCTTCCAAGAGAAAGAGTAGGAGATAATCTATCTTTGCTAGAAGGACTAGATTCAACAAGGTCTTCCCCATTTCTAGAGGATAGACAATGGCTAATCTGTCATTCAAAAGTATCCCTATAACCAGCATAGTACTCTGTACTTTTAATTTTAGTAAATTTTTCTTACACTATCTGTATTGGGTGTCATTGTCTGTTGTGAAAGTCCTCGGTCTAGAGGCATTACTGAATCCGAAACCCTTTTGATAATCCAAATTAGAAAGATTCATACACGTGTCAATTCCAAAATGAAAGAATTTTTGTTGGCAACCACATTGGGAGAATTCTTAGTAGTTATTCTGTGTTCGAAGTCATAAATGGAACCGTAAAGAGACAAACGACCCATCAATCTGAATGGTGATGAGACACGTGAGTTGTCTCACAATATCGAAAACAAACTCAATGACCCCATCGAGAGAATGGAAAAAGAATTTCAAATGATGTCAGGTATCCTAGGAGATGTCTTACTGGAGATACTCCAACCTTTGGTAAAAAACATTCGAGTCAGTCAAAACCTAGGCACTAGAGACAGACGAATAACTAACAGAACAGACATCCCGAAACCCTTGAGTAGACCCGAGGGGCACAAGAGACCTCTCGAATACCTTGAAGAGCCTCGAGTTGAGGCTTTCCCTATGCAAGCCCTACAGGAGCCAATCCGAGTGTCCGCAAGAGGACTAGGATAGGGAAATTAAGGCCCTATAGGTTATCACGCAGGGCCAAATGCTCCACTAGAACTTGAAGGGATCGAGATACATGAAAACCTAGTATTTAAACCCATTGGACCATCTTAACAAGAGCAATGGAGGTCCCAGAATAGGGGACACGACTAGTATAATGGTCGAACGAGGTATTACGATCCCAACACTCAGCAACCTTATTGAAATGATCAATTTGGGTATAATGTCAGTTCACACGGATACTCAATTCCAAGACCTCCACCTCCTAGAAGGCAAGATCCACCTAACTATTGGGGAAACCAACCCCATAGGCAAACGACAAATGGATATGGATATGGTAGGACAAACTGGCCACAAAACAAGAGGCAAGATTTGCCAAACTATTGGGAAAATCCTACTCTGAATGAGGAAGACTTCACTGGTATGGGCATGGGATACCATGCTCAACCCCTGGATTACCAAAGGGCTAACCCAGGCCCAGGCAGGCATCCTTATGGTGGGGCCCCATAAGGATATGCCCAAAATCCTTAAGAACAAGTTATAGGGGTTCTTGAGGATTTGTATGGACCTGGCCTTCGACAGGCCACACATCTAGCATATAGAAAACCTTACCCAAAGCAAATCGACAGGGATTATGAATTCCCCAAAGGGTATAAGATACTTGATTTTGTTATGTTTTTCTAAAGATGATAGCAAGACAGCTATAGAACACATCAACCGATCCACCACACAGTGTGGAAAATTCTTTGACTTAGGATACTATAAATTGAGATTGTTCCTTAATTCCTTAATAGGACAAGCTTTTACTTGGTACACCAACCTTCCCCTGAACTCGATACGGAGTTGGGAAGAAATGAAGGACAAATTCTAATCCCACTTCGCTCGAGCGGATATTAGGATTTCAATGGCTGACTTAGCTAGATTAAGACAACAACCAGGAGAAATGGTGGAACAACTCATAATGAGATTCAAAAGAGCTAAGGCAAAATGCCTTAGTGGATTACTTCAGGTTGAGTTTGTAAAACTCGCCCAAGATAGACTCGACTTTGAGCTTAGGAAGAAATTTAAGGGAATGACCTTTGACTTATTCGAGTTATCAGAAATGGCAACCCGTTATGAGAACATTCTCCGAGAGGAGAATCAACATCATAATTTGTCATATAGGACCAACTATCAAGACCCCAACTACAAGGTAGACTTAACAGAATTTGTAGGAAATAGACCATTCACATGTGATGCTCTGACTAGAAAAGATAGTCAGGCACATGAGTCGAATAAGCCGCAAGCTGCAACAAAAACTTACTCTTTCGACCTAACCAAAGCTGACTAAATATTCGACATTTTACTTAAGGCTAAGTAGATCAAATTAGTTGGAAGACACAAAATCCTTACACATGAAGAGCTACATGCAAAGGATTATTGCAAATGGCATAATTACTTCACACACCTAACTAACAAGTGTATAATATTTTGAATATGACAGGCACAGGAGTCGAATAAGCCGCAAGCTGCAACAAAAGCTTACTCTTTCAACCTAACCAAAGCTAGTTAAATATTCAACATGTTACTTAAGGCTAAGTAGATCAAACTAGTCGGAAGACACAAAATCCCCACACACGAAGAGCTATATGCAAAGGATTATTGCAAATGGCATAATTACTTCACACACCTGACTAACAAGTATATAGTATTTTGAAATATTATCCAAGAAAGAATTAACAAAGAATTACTTCGATTTTTGGACAAAACCGAAGTTATAGAAGTAGATACCAACCCTTTTCCAAAGCTAGTGGATGTCGATATGATAACCATAGATTGGACATGGAAAAATGAACTAGAAGATGTCAAAAAAGTGAGTGGGGATGCAAGTCTCACTAAAGTTGTACATTTTATAAGACTACCTTTAATTGTGAGGAAAGCTCCAAATATGGCCGAGCACGGGAAAAAACCATTCAAGGACCCCAATATAAAGACATGGGAGTCACAGCTCAACACCAAAAATGATGGGAAAGATCTAGTCAAGGAAGACGACTTCTACCTTTGGGATAGATGCGGTAAAATAATGGCCAATCTCATGGCCATGGCTGTAAAAAGGGAGGTAAAAGTCCCCATACCAGCAGAACTTGCTCAAAAGAGAAAGAGATACCTAAGTTCAAGGGTTCCTTTCCAAACCCCTCGTGCCAAAGATTGGCCGCCCAACAAATGGGTAAGAGAAAGGGGTCAATATGATAATAAACCTTGACTGGGGAACGAGTGACCTTAAGAAGCATCATAGCCCTCGAGGACAATTAAACCACCTCCAGGAGAGGTCGATAGATGGGTAAAGGTGATCACGTTTGCTAATAGGTAACATGCTCGAAGCCTCTCGGTATACAAGTACAGGTACAACCCTGATTTCCCTTTAATGATGAGGACTCTGAAAAGAAGATGGTTGAGGCAACAGGCCTTAACTCGACAAGGAAACCTAAACCAGGTTACAAGTCAAGAATCAGAGTTGCAATAAGATGGACAGGGAGGGGCATCCAGCACCAGATGGTCAAATATGCCCAACCTAACTGTTAATTCGACATGTCATCTGATGATGAATCAAGCAAAAGAGAACATAAAAAAATGGAAAGGGGATGTTATCTCATACTTAATGTCAATGACAATTAGGAGCCTAGGCCCATACGTGTGCTTATTAGTCGAAACCAAGGAAAACCAAGAAAGCTCACCAAGACAAGCTATAAGACACCTTGACAACAATCCAAACTAAAGGAGGAAAGGAACAGTGGCAACAGTGTATTACCTGGGCAGACATAGCAGAATTGCCATCAGATGAGGATGACTTTGTCAATTTTGAGAATGAGGGGTTATTCGCCAAATCCTTCACACCTTCAAAATCGATTACAGACAATCTCCTTATCGATAAAGGCTATATAGCCAATATTCATTTCGGTAGTCACCCCGAGAGGCAGGTCAACTACAATATGATTCTCACATTGTCTGTCGAGTTCAAAGCCCACCAGGACCAGGTTTCTGAGGTAGAAAAAGAACTTTGGGACATTATCTCAGAGAAATCGATGGCCATAGAGCTGGAGAACAATACGTCAAAGGAAGACGAGTGTGAAACAAATACAGAGGAGAATAAAGGTAAGCTTATTTTTTATAAGCCCTCTAGAAATATGACACAACATTTAAAACCCTTGTGCATAAAGGTACACATGGAGGGTTGACCCGTTAATAGGGTGTTGATCGACAATGGGGTGGCTGTAAACATTCTCCCCTTGTCGATGATGAGAAAATTATCAAAGGTCGATAGCGACTTAGTGCCAACAAACATGTTTGTCTATGGTTTCTCAAGAAATGCTACTCGAACCCAAAGAGTCTTTCCACTAAAACTACGAGTAGGGAGTCGAACACAGGTGACTACTTTCTTTGTGGTCGACACCTCTTCCAATTATAATGCACTGCTATGAAGAGATTAGATACACTCAAATTGGGGTGTCCCATCATCTTTGCATTAACTGTTATTATTTTGGAATGATAGTAATTGTGTAGAAGTCATATATGCAGATCAAAAACCATTCTTATCATCAACAAATAATGTCGAGGCCCATCTTTATGACGACAATGTTGGAATAATCAAGCTAGTCGGACAAAACAACAAGGGAAAACTTACCGAGGTTACTGTATAGAAAACTCGAGAATATGAGACCTTGATAAGTCAAGAGGTCGATGAATTGTGTAGAGAACTGGTCAACCCTGATGCACCAATAAGGCTAGAAAAATCAAGCCCAAAAAGCAAAGAGGAGTCGAATGACTAATCTAAACAAAGAAAAAAAAAAGAACCATACAAATGGCCATGAAAAGATTATCAAGGTACTTGACAGAAAAAAGAGTCGAGATGTATCTTGCCAAATGTAGTACACAAGAGTTATCCTAAGAATATGAAGCTATAAGAGTTGAACAACTGAGAATGGCCCCTGCCAAATTAGATGATTTAAAGACTGAAATACAAAAAGAATTGAGAGAAGTGAATTTGGGTACCATAGAAGACCCACAAGTAACATACGTCAGTACCAAGCTTAAGGCATCAGAATTCAAGAAGATCACGAGTGTCCTAAAGCAATACAGAGATTGTTTTGCTTGGGACTACTTGAAAATGTCTGGGCTAGACAGAGGGCTTGTCAAGCATCGACTGCCTACGAGGGATGGCTACTTTTCCTTTCAGCAGCCACCTCGACGAATGACCAATGAGGTAATCTTGAAGTTCAATGAGGAAATTGAAAGGTTGCTAGCGGCAAGGTCCATCTGTCGTACTAGATATGTCCAATGGCTCTCGAACATAGTACCAGTTATAAAAAAGAATGGAAAACTGAGAATTTGCATTGACTTTCAAAACCTTAATACTAGCACTCCTAAATATGAATATCCCATGTCTATGGCTAATTTGTTAGTCAATGGGGGCAGTAGGACATCGAATATTATCCTTTATGGATGGACATTCTAGTTATAACCATATTTTTATCGATGAAAAAGACATTCATACAACAGCCTTTTGATGTCTAGGATTGATAAGTATGTTCGAGTGGATTGTTATGCCCTTCGGCTTGAAAAATGCTAGGGCGACATTGTTAGAAATATGTGTCCTGACAAAGCCATTCACGTAAAATATAGGCATGATTAATTAATAATTTAATAAATATTCAATCATCACATGAATTTGTTTATTTATATGGGTAATTATTTGATCTCATGAGATGAGATAAGTGGTCCTTGGGTAACATAGTATGATGTCAGACACATTGAAATGTGTGGAGATATCTGATTATCTAGTTCTTATAGACCTGAAAGCTTATAACTATGGGTTATGCTGGACACATCACTTATAGGGCTGCTACATGTAGAGTTGTCATATGATGGAGTGATGTAATCTCAGTCGGTAAAGTGAGACTCTAAGCTTATATGTGGGTGCATTATATAAATGCATAAAATGGATCTATTATGAACACACTTGGTAAAACATCACTGCCAGGATAAGTGTTGTTCATATTTACGGACTCGTCCTTAGACTTGAGGGGTTTGTATTTCTCTAAGTTGTTATGTTAGTTATTTTGAGTTACCAATCAGTGATGCTTAATTGGAGGCTATATCATGGGTAGTTTGGATAGCCTACATGATACTTGAGAGGATGCAAATGCCCA
>JAOXJP010232809.1:0-10410 GCA_025762735.1 Platanus orientalis | reverse complement strand
TTACACTTTTTGGGGGTGCTTTTCACTTTTTTGATGTGATGTATCACCCTTTGATTGTGGGCGCACCATTGGCATCCGTTAAGGGGATGTGCATAATCCTTTAGCTTGCCCCTCTTATGTGAAAATCTTGGCTCCACCCCTGTGTCAGAGCATGTATGAAATACAATAATAATGTAAAACTCTAAAGTGAGAAGTGAATGCAAATTCATTTAATTTGATATGTAAAATCTTGGAGCATTCCAAGAAGATGTTCACTAATGGGTGAAATGCATGATCAATGCTTTAGAGAAAGCATGAAACTAGTAAAAGGCTTCAAACTAAGTTAGCGAAAATGAAAAATAATTTCTAAATGATAAAACCCAAAAAAATAAATAATTAACAAAATTTCTGCCAATTCATAATAAATTAAAGAAATGTTCAACCATGATACTTTGGGAAATATTATGTTGTGTGGTAGCAAATATGTGAAAAGAATAATAACTCTTTGAGGGTTAAAGTTGTATTTGAGAAAACCTTGATAAAATAAATTTAAAAAAAAAATGGAAATATTGGGTTTTACAATATATAAGTCCTAGAGTACATATCAAGTACTATTTAGTCTAATAATTATATTGGTATATCAACATTACTAGAGAGTACTTAATGCTGATGAGTTCCACGAGTATTTGTGTGCTACTAAAATAAGTGGAGAGATTTCTGAAACTCAACAAAGTGATGTGGAAAGAGAAGTATGTCAACTGTTGATGCATATTTTATTACCTTAGAGAATGCAAGTTGTGAAGCCAAAAGGCTTAAAAGCTAAATAGTTTAAAAAATCTAGTAGGAATTGTTCCTTTATGGACAAAACTTCTATTGAGACAATGTTTTACACTGTGAGTACCAAGTTGTGTATTCTTGAGCAATGTGGTACACAATTTATGTCAGATAGGGTTATATCTTTTAATAAAGTCAGAGAGATGTACAATAGATCTCCTGACTATACCACTAATTAGAGGGTTAGTGCATGGACATCAAGGGGGATGGGCTGAAGCCTAGATCATGAGTCGATGCAAGTTGTTTCAATTATTCAAGTTGTAAGATGATGCAAATCAGTAAGAAAGCTATTTGAAGCTTATATGAAGAAAAGAACAAGGCATGTGATGTTCTTGCTTCAATTCATCAATTTAGATACCTAAATTTTATTTAAATTTGAAATAAAAGCTTACACCCTTGTAAATGTATACAAAGACCCAGAAGTCATACATGGGTTTCAAATTTACAAATTAAACCCAATTGAAGAGATAATTCCATTGGGTCTGGTCCGGGTTTCAAACAATAACCCATGTAACCATCAAGCCCACACATGTCTCAACCCATTAGCCGGCCCAAAACCCAGCTTGCATGGGACCCACATGAGAGAGATTTGAATAAAAACAAATCTAAATTTTCTTGGGTAAAGAAGGAAGGTTATGCCTCTCTTGGAATACAAATAATTCTATAAATTACACTTCTCTCCAAACAAGGAATGTGCAATCACTCTTTTAGACTAAAAGAAGTAGGAGTATCCAATCAACACCCAATCAAAGGTTTTGGCAAGATTCTAACCCTAAGTCTATAAATATTTCTATCTTACATAAAGAAGGGACCTTTGGCTAATCCCTTGAAGCAAGAAGTTCTAGAGAGAAGAAGACTCCCAAAGCATCTCCAGAGCTCTCCAAAGGCTTGGAGACTCAAGACATACTTTCAGTCTCTCCATCAACAACAGTTCGTTGCTAGAGAGAAGAAGACTTCTTGCATCTCAGAATTATGCCATAAATCCGGCCCTGAAAGCGAGATTCATGGTGTTTCTCTCCCTTTCGGATCAAGCGTAAAGCCACGAAAAGAAGCCATTCTCCTACAATCAAGCATCATCAACACCTGAATTCAAGAAACACGCCATCAGGCCTTTGGATTCTGTCGATAAAGAATCAGAGGTTTTACTCTTTTGGTAAAAGAGTGTAAAAATCAAAGAGATTGTACCCATTCTTTATTATAAATATTTATTTATTGAATTTGTTACATTTATTTCATGTTGCGGATTTACGAACGAAATTTGTGTCTACAGTCAGTTTTGAAGAATTGAAAAAAATGATGGTAAATCATAATATGACTATGTTGAGATAAACAAAGAGTAAGTTGGGAAAAAGGACTTAAACAAAAGTCATGATACAATGTGACTAATGAGTATTGAGTGAAATCTCATAAAATTTGGTTAACTTAAGGCCATTATTTGAAATATTGTAAAGATATTGCGCTAGAACATGTATGAAGTATAATAATAATGTGAGGCTCTGAAGTGAGAAGTGAATGTAAATTCATTTAATATAATTTGTAAAATCTTTGAGCATTTCAAGAAGATGTTCACTTATGGGTGAAATACAAGATCAATGCTTTAAAGAAAGCTTGGAAGTAGAAGGCTTCAAACTAAGTGAATTATGAAAAATATTTATTAAATGATAAATAATTAAAAAAATTGGATCCAATTCATAATAAATTAAAGAAATGTTCAACTATAATAGTTTGGAAATATTATGTTGTGTGGTAGTAAATATGTGAAAAGGGTAATAATTCTTATAAGATCAAAGTTGTATTTGAGAAAGCCTTGATGAAATAAATTAAAAAAAAATAAAAATATTGGACTACAATAATTAAGTCCTAGAGTACCTATCAGGTATTATTTAGTATGATAATTATTAATATACTAATAATACTAGAAAGTACTATAATACTGATAAGTTTTACGATTATTTGTGTGAAGCTAAATGGTTTAAAAGCTAAATAGCTTAAAAAATCTGGTGGGAGTTGTTTCTTTGTGGATAAAACCGTTATTGAGACAGTGTTTTACACTGTGAGGACTAAGTTGCGTATGCTTGAACAATGTGGTACAACTCGTGTCAGATATGGTTAATATCTCTAAATAGAGTCAAATAGATGTACAATAGATCTTATTATACCACTAACTAGAGGGTTAGTGCATGGACATTAAGGGGGATGGGTTGAAGCCTAGATCATGAGTCGATGGTGATGGTATACAACCTATGTGGTTGGTGATCTCATGGAGTATTTTCATATGGGTAGAATAAGTCATTAGGAGAATCTATTGACACTGCCATTTTTCCATTCCCTATGATATAGACAGTTCTTACTGCAATGTATAAGGATGCATATTATTTGTACTCTTAATGAATCTATATCTTGTATGGTGGTATGTTTATTTGTAGTATACACTTGATGGATTCACTTACTTGAGTATGGGGGTGGGTCACTTCTTATGAGAACTTGGGTTAGTTCTCTAGAGTACTCATGAGCATCAAAGTATGGTACATGGTCGAAATAAAACCAACCCGATAGAGCAACGAAGATTTTGGGTGAGAGATCTAGATGACATTCTAAGTTGATTCACAGTAGCGAAGTCTGGTTCATAAACCTAAGGTCCATTAAGCTACCATGAGTCCTGGGGTCTTTTTCCAAGGCTAGATTAATAGTCGTAACAAACACTGATGCCTACACATTTCTTACTTTGGTTCTTTGGTGTGTTATATGTATGGCTTATATTTAATTTTATAAATTATTTATATTAGTTTTAATTTTTGATTTAATTTTGAATCTTGTGGGGGATTGTTATATTTTATTTATGGTGGTAAGATTCAAAACTGAATCTTATAACGTATGCTTGTATGTCTATTTGTGGGTATCTAATAGAATTTATTATATCATTACTTCTTACCATACATTGTGGCTATCTTTTAGACTGCCAATGTACGGGATGCCAAAAAAGATTCTCCTACACAAGGAGACCACAGTTTCATATCTTGGGAGTACATAATTCTCATACAAAAAGATGTGAAGAGATGGATATTTCCAAGGAAGAACACGCACACTACATAGATGGACTCCTTGTGCTATTGTGGTGCACTTGAAGGTATTTGGTGTTCACCTAGAAGTGGGCGTTAGAGAGTACTATACTGCACTAAGATGGACTGACTTATTCACTTCAAGTAAAACGTGTTTGCATGTGTAAACACCAAACCGATAAGTATCCTAACCCCTATTCTCTGTTTGTTCTATTTCATGTACATAGTAAAAGTCTATTGGACATTTGATGGCATTTTGCAATCAAAATTTTCTATAGTATATAAGTTTGATTATTCGCACCTTTACAATATGTGTTTACGTTGAATTCATTGATTCTATAAATGATTTATGCTGGTTTCTTTAGAATTGTGTTTACAGTATGGTAATTAGTATGTGATAATGTGTTCATTTCAATTACTGAGGTAGTGTATATTGGCGGTAAGTTATGTAATCTTTCTGTGTTATTGAAAGTCATCATCTTAATTAAAGAGTAAAATCCCAATACATACAATAGAAGATAACATAATGAAGATTGACTCTAGTACAAGTTAGAGACTCTCCTTATTCATTATGAAGTGAAGCCTGTTATCTATATGACAGCTTTATCAATTTTGAGATCACATCTTAGATCCATGTTTAGACTCCATAAAGAAAAGGGTGGTAGATTACCATGGTAGGACAAAATTATATTGAAAATACATCAATACAGGTTGAGTTTGGGTTTCAACAAGCAAAACTTTGCCTAGAGCTCAGACATGTCATACAAGGACCAAGCTCTAGCTTGGCTCTAGTACATCATGAGATTGAGGTACCAGGCTCAATCTCTGCTCATTAAGATTGAGGTGACTTTGGCTCAAGTTTTTCTCGGCTCACCAAATTCCAGCTTACTACTTCAAGCCCGAATCTTGTAGCCCAATAGCACATGACAACTGGTTGAAACATGCCAAACAACCCATATTATCAAAACCTATGCATTCCCCATATATATACCTATGCATTCCCATATATATATATATATATATATATATCTTTCTTAACCAGCTGAGCCTACTACAACTTGACTCGTGCTCTCTGAGATAAATGAACTCAATTGGAGGTTTAGGCTAAGCTCTGTAAGGCTCTTGATTAAGCCAAGCTCAGTGACGGCCTTAGCTAGGTTGATGTATAATCATACAATATCTATCAGAGTCTGGATCTTGATGCAGTGCAACACATGGTGGCCTATGATTTCAGGGTGGATATGCTTTAAGAGAAAATCATCAATGAAAAGCTATGTAATTTCTTTTATTTAGGATTTCTTAGTGATGTGTTTTGCTTTAATATGAAAGGTTTTTATTTGTTAAATGTTTGGATTTTGATAGGAAATAGTTTTTAGAATTTTATGATTGTTATTTGAGTTAAAAAAAATGAAATTTCACAGAAATTCGTTATTTAGAAAGTTTTGTGCAATGCGGCTTCTAATGGCATAACATTTCCCACAGGCATTCGGTTGACAAGATTTTTGGTGCATTGTCTAGAAGACTTCAAGGGACATAATTGTTATTTCATGAAATATTTTGTCATTAGACCAATATCAAGAATAAAATCTCGCTCATAGATAAATCATGTGATTGGAAATATTTTTAGATGATTATTGGATGAATTTATTTATTATTTTTTGGTGAATGAATTTCTTTAGATTGTTTAGGATTTTTCTATTTTTTTGGTACTTGTATATAAATAATCAATGTAATGGATAATTATTATTGACTTAGATGAATAAATGAAGTTTTGAGTTATAAAGAATTTTCTCTACCTTCATTCTTGGTATCAACAAGACCCATTATTCCTAATATTTTCTCTTGTGAAAATCAACAAATTCATGGACATTTGGGTTCAATCAATTATCTAGATTCATCCCTTAATGCTACCTGCATCAATTGAGCCAATTGAGCTACATTATCACGATCGTGCACTTCATCTAGCGAAACTTCACGAGCACTTGTATGTCTTCTTAGTGGTTTGGTGTATGAATGAATCTAGCTCTGATACAAATAGACGTAGTTTGAAAGCGGGATGAACCCATGCACATGAAGTGGGAGAGACAACAGGTGAAATAGTGGTGATTTTATATGCATGGACAAATTTAGACAACTTTATCCACACGAATGAATTTGGCCAAATGATGCAATTGGGCCCAATGGCACGAATAACCCAGATGCGGCACTGACTTATGCACTCGAAACATGAGTGGGAGGGGTGGTTTAGTTTGAAGTAAAACAACAAAAGACTTTATCATTTTAAAGATGAAAGACAAAAATATGATAACAACAGAATCCTCACGCCGGTAGAGGAATCCTCAACACCAAATTGATTGTTAAATTTGAGATAGTCTTTGTGTAGGAATGGATAATACAAATAATAATGTAATTCCATTGCTTGGTAAATCTCTCATTGATGAGTTCCAAGATGTATTCCCTAATGACCTACCACGTGGGTTTCCACCTTCAAGGTACATACAACACTAGATTAATTAAGTACTAAGTTTCAATCTTTGCAATCAAGCTCATTTTCGAGTGAGTCTTAAGGAGAATGAGGAAGTTCATGATAAGTAGAAGAACTCTTATTTAAGGGTCATATTTGAGAGAGTCTTAGCCCATGTGCAGAACCTGCTTTGTTCATGCCTAATAAGTGTTAAGTATTTTGTAGTTTGTCAATCCCATTCAAAACGATACACGTAATATGTGCCTTTTGCTTTAGATCACACAAGTGACATAAAATTATGTTAGTCTAAAACAAGTCCAGGAAAGTGCTTCAAGTCAAAAGTTAAAGCCAGAAGACCACCAAGAAACAAGAGACTTAGGACACATTGAAGACCTTAAGAAGTTTCAAGCTCCAAAGACATGTGGCGTCAAGAAGCCAATTGTGATATTCAAATTTAAATCCAAAGGTAAATATAGGAAAGTGGTAAGGTTGGGTGTTTGGATATGGACCTATGGACCAATGGACTTAAAATGGACCTATCCAAATCCTAGAAAAGACCCAAAAAGGTTTGGATTAATGATCGATCAAATTTGAAAAAGAAAAAATGATCCAACTTAAAATTGTCATAACTTTTGATCTAGATGTCCACTCGGGGCATTTAAGTACTCAAAACAAGCAGCTCGATGAACTCTTTCTAAAAATGAAAGGATCTCTTATTCAAGATTCTCAGAACAACTAGTTTTTTTTCCCATTTTAATAGATTCATTAGATGATCTTTTGGGATGGTTTCTCAAATCTATAAATAGGGACACAATCCCAATAATTGAATTACTTGAATGAGTGAATTCTAAGACAAAATAATAAGAAAAATCAAGCCAAATTGCAAAGCCTGTGAACATACGAGTAATATCTATTTGGTTATAACCGTTGATGTTGTTCATATAGTTACATCCTTACCAAGGCTATGCAAGAGCTTCTTGGATCATTAGTTACATCATCTTGAAGCTATGGAGTGAGTAGAATAATCCAACCATCCTACGAAGAGAAAATTCGACAAGGAAGGAATTTCTATACGCATCCTTCATAGGAAGCCTTCAGTGGAGTCATTGGAGAGCGAAGTCATTTGCACTTACTAGAGCCAAGTGTGGAGTTTAGTGGAGTCACTGGACGAAGTAGACCTAGTAGAGTCACTAGAGTCACACTTGTGAGGCGTGTAGAGTTCACATGGATAACTCGTAAGTAAATTCAGTTTTTTGATAATTTATCTTATACTAGTTTAGGATAATTATTAAAATAAATTATTGGTTGAAAGTGGATGTAGGCTTGGTGTGCTAAACTACTATAAAATCCTTATATTGTGGTGTGAGTGTCTATTTGCATCATTTACCTTGATTATTTGTTTTATAAAAATTAAAGTTAATTAATTAATTTACTTAGTACATAAATTTTGCTGATTAAACTAAATATTAAGTAAATTAAAATATTTGAATTATTAGTTAAATAATTTTATAATAAGGAAGATCCTATTCGCCCCCCCTCTAGGATCTTTAGATATTAGTTCTTGGATTCTCAATAAGGATGATAGCCAACGTATGTGCGTAAGCAGTCGACCAATTAATAAGATTACAATTAAATACCGTTTTCTTATCTCCTGGTTAATTAGATGATTTGTTAGACTAGTTATATGGAGCTACTATTTTTAGTAAGCTCAACCTAAAAAGTGGCTACCACTAGACCTAAATTCATTTAGGTAATAAGTGGAAGACCACTTTCAGACTTGCGATGGTCCATATGAATGGTAAGTTATACATTTCGGTCTTTCTAATGCACTGAGTACTATTATAAGGGCCATGAATCAGGTTCTACATCTTTTCATTGGTATCTTTGTAGTTGTTTATTTTGATGATATCCTGGTTTACAATGCTAACCCTACCATGTATGTTCAATATCTTAGGGAAGTTTAATCTGTCTTACGTAGGGAGAAAGTTTATGTAGCCCTCAATAAGTGCTCCTTTATGACAGATTGTATGTTGCTCCTTGGACATGACAGATTGCCACGACCATATAATCTTTATGAGGTGTGGAGTTTTCATGGGCATCTTTCTACCACTAGTCCATTCTCCATTTCAACTCCATTATGGCCCAAATTACAAATTGAATGAAGGCTAAATTTTTTTCATGGTTTAAAGATGCTAAGACTGCTTCCATTTGTATTAAGCAAAAGATGATTTCAACACCAATTCTTACTTTGCCTAACTTTGCACAACCATTTCAAATTACATTATGATGTTTCCGTACTTGGCATTGGACAAATTCTAAGCCAGAATGGTAAGCCTGTCGCATACTTAAGTGAGAGTTAAATATGACCAAGCTAAATTATAGTACCTATGATGTTGAGTTCTATGTTTTAGTTCAATCTTTGAAGCATTGGCATCATTACTTGCTTCATAGTAAGTTTATCTTATATTTTGATCATGATGCTCTAAAACATATCAATAACTAAAACAAGTTTTTTTTCAACATGCCAAGTGGGCTGCATATCTCCAAGAATTTTCATTCGTTCTTAACCATAAGTTTGGTGTTCAAAGTTGTGTAGTAGATACCCTTAGTTGCTAGACTTCTTTACTCACTATTATGTGCATTAGGTACTTGATTTCGATTCTTTTTGAGAATTATTATCTAATAATCCATATTTTGAAAGTGTTGTGGAAGATATGTGGTAGGTACTAGATTAGATTATCTTATATATGATGGCTTTCTCTTTAAGGGGAACCAATTATGTGTGCGAAATTCTAAGCTCTGGTTGAAAATTATAATGGAGTTGCATAATGAATGGCATGTGGAGCAAGACAAAATGCTTTAACTTGTTTTTAGATCTTATTTTTGACGATTATGCGTTGAGAAGTATTCTAATTTGTAGATGGTTGTTGTATTTTCCAAGTCTCCAAGGGAAAAACAATGAATATTGGCTTATATATGATATTTCCTATCTAGAGAAGCCATGGTCTAATATTAGTATGAATTTCATCTTGGGCCTTCCTTATATATTGCAGGGTATGGATTCCATCTTTGTCATTGTTGATTGGTTTTCTAAGATAATACTTTTTTTCTTGCAAGAAGATGATGGATGCAATACATGTGGTGCAACTTTATTTTTGAGAGTTATCGTCTTCATGGGATTCCTCTATCTATTGTGTCAAATAAATATAAGTGATTTCTTAGTCACTTTTCGAGAAGATTATGAAGACTTACCAATACCAAATTAGATTTTAGCAGTGCCTATCATCCCCAAACTGATGACAGAGGTTGCTAATTATTCTCTAGATGATCTTTTATGTAACTTGGTTGGGGATAACTTGAAGATATGGAATCAAAAGCTTTTTTAGGTTGAATTCACATTCAACCATTCTATGAATAGGAGTACTGAATTCATTCCATTACAGTTTTTTATAGATTAAACCTGAGATCTCCTATTGATTTGGCACACATACCAAATTTCAAGTGTTGAAATTAAAAAAGTTAAAGATTTCATTATATAACTCCAACAGATCCATCAAAATCTTTTGGATACCATTACTCGGTTCAAAGTTGTAATTGATAAGAAGTGGCATCATGTGGGACTCAACATCAATTATCTTTTTTAGCAATCTTAACTAAGGATCAGTTTTCAATCGGGGAATATAACAAGCTTACTACTTGTAAGGTTGGTCCACTTGAAGTTATTGAATAAGTCAATGCAAATGTGTATCGATTAAAACTCTCAAGTCACATTC
This sequence comes from Platanus orientalis, assembly GCA_025762735.1. Classification (NCBI taxonomy): domain Eukaryota; kingdom Viridiplantae; phylum Streptophyta; class Magnoliopsida; order Proteales; family Platanaceae; genus Platanus; species Platanus orientalis. Next base: position 301 of record JAOXJP010232809.1, on the reverse strand, counting down.
GCACATCTGATGTGCTTAATGTGAAGCATGTCATACCAAATTTTGGTGATTGTTTAAGTGATGTGGATTTGAATTTGAGGGAGAATTTCTCACCAACTACGGAAGAATGATGCAGTGAAGCAAGTTGCAAACTAGTTCATGGAGCACATTGATCATAAGAAGTTAAAATTGGCACTTAAACTTTAAACGGCTATAAATTTTGACCCAACATCCGATTTAGATTTATAAATACTTAAAACAACTGGCTTGATGAGCTCAACACTGTCCCAAATTTTTATGGTTGTTTGAGGTCGAGAAGGAC
>JAOXJP010232808.1:0-10410 GCA_025762735.1 Platanus orientalis | reverse complement strand
AGCTTGTAATTTAACAGCAGATAAGGCTTTAAACAGAGCGGAATGGCAGAACAGGATTCATGTAGCCGACCCCAAATGGTTGGGATAAGGCTGTTTGTTGTTATTGTTGTAATTAGGCCATCAACTTCATTCTAAAAGGGGAGGTCAGTAATGTTAGATATTTTGTATCTATTGTAGTTATGAAGTTCTGAAAGTAACAAGTAACATAGACACACCATACCACCACAAAATGAAAGGGTTATCTATCTTTTTCTAAACTTCCTAGGAAGGGTTAGTCTAAAAGTTGTGAACCTATATTCAAGTTCTTTAGATCAGCTATACTAGTTTTTTCATCTATTATCTTTAAATGGTGCTCAATGGCTGAAGTTCTATTCTCGATTATGCATATGATGTGAGATAGCTGCATGTAGAAATTTGGGTCTATATGTTAATGTGAGATATCTCAGATGTGGGTGCCTGTAATTTGATGACAGATATGGCCCTAGATAGAGTGGAATGGCAAAACAGGATTCATGTAGATGACCCCATGTAGTTGGGATAAGGCTTAGTTATTATTGTTGTATTGTTTTCCTAGATCTGATCACCTTAGTTATTAATCCTGCGTACTGTTCTTCTATGATGACTTGATCATCCTCAATTACATATGGCTCTGATTTTGCTCCTGTTAGTAAAAATAGTAAATGAAGATATGGATGACAAGTCCTTTCAGCTCATTGCACTTTTGTAATATTGAATGGTAGGCAATGGGATATTAGTTGGTTGCTATTTATTTATTTTCAATACTTTGAAAGGCAGCCAAAGTTGTTTTAGATAGTCTTTTTCTTCGCTCAATTAATGAGAGGAGTGAATTATCTGCATTCTGCTTGTGAGGAACAACTTATTGCTGCTAGGTACAATGCTTTTTGAGTTTTGACAAGTTGAACCTTGAGTTCAACTTGATTGCTGTCTTTTTATGAGAGGTGACTTAAGCAATGATAGCAGAGCTTTGTGAAATGTTTTATTGACATATCATGACAAGCTTACTCAGAAATAGGATGATTTGTACAGATAACGTATACCTTATGTAAATTTCATATACAGAAGGATGAGAAATTCTGATTGTAGGAACCATTTAGTTGGTACTTTTAATGAGCTATCAATACTCTTCTTTTTTTAGTTCATTTCCCAATTAATTTGTTGTGTTCGACGGTAGAAATTTATTTATTTCTTTGTATACACTGAGGCATTTATGGAGTCCAATTTAGTTTTTGCACATTGATATTGCATGTTTGAGCAATGTTGAGGCTGATAGCATCACCAATCATCCGGCATGCAGGCACTTTCTTTCTGATGTTCTTAGTGTAGTTAAGAATGCTAGTAGTCAAAACATTACAACCATAATACTGATGATGATGCTTATGGGTTTCCTTCATAAAATGCTCATTTTTTAAGTAATATGACTAATTTCTTCGTCTTCTTTTGGGTATCTATAATGAGAAGGATATTTGATGCAGCATGCATGTAGGTTTGTGAGTGTGTGCAATAAGAGATTAGAGGTGAATAACCAATTATAAATAAACACAATAAATGAGGTTCCTATTCACTCACATTGACACAAATTTTGAATAGGGTTTGTAATGATTAGGAGCATCGATAAAGTTAAGGAACATGCAAAATTTAGATTAAAATAATCCGAATTAAATATGCATAAACATTCCCAACCAAAGATTAAGAACAACCCAATTTAATGTAAGTGATTCAAGAAAAAAATATCAGCAGGAATAAGGTATGAATTATGGAATGCTAATAGATTTTGAAAGTAGATAATAAAATTCAGAAAAGTAGGGAAAATAATTAGGGGGATGTGAGCTTGAAGTTTTTTAGCTACTGTTTAAATGAAGAGAAAATAAAGAGGTTTTTTTTTTGGTTACCTGTGCTTGACCTGACCTGGTTTACTGGGTTGGTTGGACCATAGTTTGGTTTTTTGAAAAAAAACCGTTCTGTTGTTAGGATGTATTAGACGTGAGAGCAGGAAAACACCAAACTTGTTGCCGCCGCTTCAAAACCCCTCCAAATGCTTCCAAATCTCATAAACAAACCCCTTTCAATGATTCCTATTGGAATATACCAACAAAAGTTGCAAAATAGTCCTGAAAAATTCAAGAAAAATCACTAATTTTGTGGCTCTACAAATATTCGGCCCAGATAGACTTTCCAGCAAGATTCCGTCTTGCCGATGATAGGAAAATGTCGGATGCCAGTACCTTTTAGTCCGTCTTCAAGTCAGGAATGCGCTGCAACTGACGGATCTTGAAAACTCTAAGTAACGAATCATCGGTGATGAAATCTTCAAATGAAGGTAGAGTTGGAAAAAATAAAATTTCAAATAAAAAAATTATAAAAAAAAAAAAAAAAATGAAGGAGATGAAAAATCTTGATAACCCTTAAGATATGAAAGGGATAGGTCTCCACCTACAATGTTGAACTTTGCGAACCAAGGTCCCTTTTCATGGTTTTGAGAGAAAACTCCAAAGTAGAAGAGAAATCTTTATGTTGAAGAGTGCCCAAAGAGAGACAAAAACTCAAATTTTCTTCATTTCATTCCATCATTTGTTTTGGGCGTGGGAGATTAAATTTATGGCCCAGACGTCCTAGGGTCACTACCTAACATTATGTTTCGATTATTTTGCCCCTTTATTACATTAAAATACCAGAAATACCCTTTTTTTTTCCAAATTATTCTCAAAGTATCCCCTAATTATGAACACACAAGATTACTAATTAAAAAACACATCTAATAATCTAAAACATATGAAATCACCAACATTCACTTTCCAAAAAATCCACAAATACATAAATATAGAGAAGCCCAAAAAATGACTCTAAATCAGAAGACACCCTACTCGAACCATAAGAACGGAGTGTTCTTCTTCTTCCTCTTCTAATACACCTGGCATGTACCACCCTGCTTGGACTTGATGGCCTCATCAATATTGGCTCCACCAAAAGAGTGGAATGACAGTTGTGTTACTTGTTTTTTTGTGGCTATGGATACAAACTAGCAGATCCCTAGTTGCAATGAATTGTGGTTCTAATTATTTACTGAAGGATGCTGATCAATTTTTTTTGGACCTTGGATGTTGTAACTGCTGGAATTTTCTTGTTCTTATTGTGCTGACTGATATTTTTAATTTTTTACTACACATATAGGCATTTGAAGAAGCAGAGCTTCCCAAACTGAAAGAAGAGAAACCAGGTCTTACTCACACTCAATACAAGGACATGATATGGAAGCTATGGAAGAAATCTCCAGACAATCCTCTTAACCAGGTAAGCTTTGGAGCAATAGATGTGAGCTTGTGCTCTTGGTATCTTGTTAACTATTTTCTGTTTTGTTGCTCACCTTTAATCTCCTCATTAGTAAATTCTCTGATGCTTAATTAAGAAAAGAAATTGTTTCATTTTACCAATGTCCTGGACAATGTGACATTAGCATATATATAGATATATATAAATGAGTTTGGTGTTTAGGTCCCAAAAAATCTAGGGAAAAAATGGACAACTTTTAATGTAGAATTTTTAATGAATATTTTAGCAAATCATGTGTCTACCCTTAATGAATAATGATGTGTAATCTCAAATTGCCTTATCATCTCAATTTAACAAATCTCAAATTGCCTCTCCTCCCAGATCCTTTCAGTCATCTTCCTTTTCAAATTGCCTGTAATCTCAAATGTAGTGAATCTGGTATGGACAAACATAACTAAAGTCAACCCTAGATTCTTTTGTCGTTCAGCTACTGCATTGATGGTTCTACCGAGGATTCTGGGGCGTCTGTTGATGTGGAAGATTCAGCTAGTTTGTGTTCCAGAATCGGCAGCATTGATCTTTCACGCAACTACTGACTTGATGAAATGGGTGACACGGATTCTCATATCTTTAGACACAGATCCTATTTTTGTCGATTCACATGCTAAGAATTCCTCCCTAGACCTGGTCTCATGTCCGGAAGCTCGTGATTCTCCTATACCTATCTTGGCAGAAGGAAAAGGTACATCCCACTCAATGCAACACCCAGGTACTTATTTTGAATGTGTGCAAAATTATGTTTTCATTGGTAACCCATCTATTCCTGCAGTCAACTCTCCTTGCAAGTGTCCATCTAGTTCTTCCCTACAGAATACTGAACAGTCCATGGCCTTGGCTCATTGGGGTAGTGAGGTGTGTGTCCAATTGTTGAAATAATATAAGTATATTAACTCATCCCTCTCCTCTCACCTTAGGGTTTTAGGATAGACGGATAATTGCTTTATTCATTTTGGTATCTGAGCAGGTTTTAGGTCGCAAGTTCAAATCCCTCTGTGGACACAATCATTCTGCTGGGCCCCACATTTAGTCCCCTTGTGTTCATTGTCTAGGAGTGTCTCTCCTGAGGGGGAGTGTTGAAATATAATAAGTATATTAATTCATGCCTCTTCTATCACCTTAGGGTTTTAGGAGAGACAATTAATTGCATTATTCAATAAAAAAAAAAAAAAAAAACTTTAAGGTGTTACGAGATACAGGAATTAAACTAACCAACTCTCCCAGGTTTTGGGAGAGTTGGTTAATTCACTGTTAACATATGAGTGTGGGTGGATAATCTGGCTCAGAACTGGGTTCAGACAGTGAGTGAACTATGAGTGTCACAGGTTCTGTTTTTTGTACTTCAGCAATGCATTTATGGGGTTGAAATGGAGCATAACCAGGGATGATTTGGGCAGAATCTGGGTATGAAACAATAGAGTTAAAAGGGACTATTAGTGGCCTAATTAAACTCAGGACAGGGAATCAAACTAGTTCAGGACTTTGTTCAAATAGTAGGTGGGCACTAGGGTTAAACAGGCCTGATAAACACAGAGAATAGGGGTGCCGTTTGGGGTTTTGACAAGGATAGTTCTGGATTCAATGGTTCAGACCAATAGGCCAAAAGAGAGGCCCTGGAATACCCACTTGATAACCAAAGTAGGTGGGCTTTCAAACTCTTCAGGACGGAGTATAGAAGGAAAGAAGGTTGACGTAGGTCTTTAATCAACTGGATTTTAAGCTCACAGATCTGGAACAGCATATGAAGGCCTATAGGCCTACTGCATGGTCCTAAAGTAGAGGTGATTTAGGTTTCAAGCATAGGACAGTAAAGGGTTCTCTGTCAGCCACAAGTTAGGAGTAATGTTTTGATGGTTTGAGGGGTAAAAATCCCACCACTTCACTTTCACTTAGGCCCAGGCCAAGTCAGTGGGGGAACCCTGTCGGGCTCCTTCCCCCCGCAAGTAGAAAAATAAGGAGATAGGAAAGAGTATAAGAAGAAGAAGAAGAAGATATGAGAGAATGTAGAAGTACCTGCGTGTGGGTAATAACCTACCTTACAAACCCTTGGACATTACCATCCTACGGTTCAAGTTTAGGCACCAAAAACTTGTAGAGTCCACTCGTGTGAGAGAGGAGAAAACCAGATTTGTATTCATCAACTTCATTGTTCGATTACATGGGGTCCCCCCCCCCCGCCCCCTCCCCCCCATAACATGACCTCCTAATACCATAATTGACCAACACTAATTTACTTGTACATTTGTGCTGTCACAAAAGCCCAAAAACAAAAACATTAATTCTACCTATGTCCTATACTCTAATAATGAATAAAATATGAAATAAAACAGTAAAACTTTAAGAAAAGACTCCAAACAACAACTAAACTTCTTTCTTGTTGTAGCATAGGTGTTCCTCCATGTCCTTGAGTGTCTCCATGTGTGGACCCCACCTAGTTCTAATCTCTGCATCAGGATCCCAGTGGACCCATCCATCTTGTATGCCATACTTCAAAATCACCACCTATCTCCATAAAATCTCTTTCACTCCAAACCTCCTGAGCCTTTTACACAGCAAGGCTTTATTTATTATCTCCATCCTTTGTAAGCCCATCCTGCCTTTCTGCTTGGGGGTACGAACTTTACCCCGCACCACCAAATGCTGCCTCTACCTCCTTCTATTCCCTTCCATAAAAAATCTCTTTGTGGACGTTCTATATTCTCAGCCACTTGCCTTCGAATTGCTAACATAAAGTATACCGGAATACTCACTAAAGCTGCATTGATTAGGGTCACTGTACCACCTTTGGATAGATTTTGAGATTTCCACTCTATTATGTTTATGGATTCTTTTTACCATTGCAGTCTACACTTCCTTTGATACAGCAGCGTTGCATTGGTTGGAGAGGAGGTGTATCCCCTTTGGAGGCCCAAAGCCAAGCCCAAAGGGAACATGAAGAAAGAAGCTTGCTTCCCACTTTGAATTTTGATTTTATTTTGATGGTTTATTGTTTTATTTCAAGTTTTTAGAGGGAAGGGACTTGATGTAATAAGACATAAAGCCACGGGGGAGGGGGTTTAGTGTGATTTTTAGAAGTTATTATGTTTTTTTTTTAAGTCTTTATTTATTAAGTTAGAAGTGCTGGCTGATCAACTCCTTAGGGGTAGTTTAGGTATTTGATTGGTATTAGATTTATGGGGTCTTTATAAAGGGCCAGCCAGTCATAATGTAATCAGTTTTATGATTATGGAATAATGAATCTTTTGGTGGCTGCACACGAGTGGACTATCCTCTTCTCATCTCTCACAATAAAAGGTGTAGGTGGGATTTGGTAGGACCCCTAAAGTCACCCTAAGGTAGGACTGACATAAGGGGCCAACATTCAGCACCGAAAAAGTGTTGCGTTCTAATGTCAGTCCTACCTTAGGGTGAATTGTGACTAAGGTAGTTCTACCAAATCCTTAAGGTTAAAGGTGAGTCCTCTCTCTCTTCTTTCTCCTCCTTCTTCTCTCTCTTCTTTCTCCTTCTTTTTCTCTCACTCGTCAATCTCTCTTTCTTGGTCCTTTCTTCTTTCTTAATTTCTTCTTCTTCTCTCTCTTAGATTCTTGCTGATTTCTGATCTTATATCGTTGTTCTTTCAAATCTTTGATCCAAGATCCATCAAGGTTCAACTTTCTTGATAGTTCTTGAATTTGAAAATTTGCAGACAACAAATTTCTCTCTTCTTCTTTTATTTTCTCACCAAGAAACTTCCAAGATCCACCACCCCTACCTTCTAAACCTAAAATCTAACTTGTTTAAACTTTCTTCCTATTCCAAAAACTGTAAATTCCTTTTCTTTAATACAAGAATTGATTTCTTGTAATCTTTTACTTGAAATCTTGATTTAATTTGGTTAATTTTCTCTTATTCTTTAATAAAGATTTTAATTCTTAATTTCTTTTAAATTACTTCTATTTTTACTCTCTCTTTATTGTCATCTTGATTTAATCTTTTCCTCTCTTTTCTTTATTTCAAGAATTGCTTTCTTGTTATCATTAATTACATTCTTCAATTCTTTAATTGCTTATCTTCAAGTTTTTTTCGTTCTTGAATTCAAGATTTGAGTTCTTGCTTTTCTTTAATTTTTTTCTTGCCTTCTCCTATCATACTTTCTTTGTAGGAGCCTAATTCTTAGGTATCCTATATCATCATTTTTCTTGTAAAGGGCTTGAAAAAGATCATTTAAAGATTAAGGATCTAGAGAGAGAGAGAGAGAGAGAGAGAGAGAGAGAGAGAGAGCTATATTGTATGAGAAAAAGACATAGGTTTATTAATTTTTCAAATATTTTTATTATGTGTGAGAGAGAGGATCTGTATTGTATGAGAAAAATACTTAGGTTATTTATTTTTCAAATATTTTTATTATGATCCTCTTTTGAACATTGTTCTTGCATTAATCATGGTTGTTACACAACAGCTGTTTCTTCTAGTAAAAGGTTGTTACACAATAGCTGAAGATCCCCCAATACTTCCTGGCCCTTTTAGGCCAAGTCAGTCGCATGATCAGAGAAAACCAAACGCCTGAAGTAGGTAAAGAAATAGTTCTGTTACTGCTGTAGTAGAAATATATATGACAATTGCAGGAGTCTTAGGTGCACAGATTGAGAGTAGAGTATATTTTGGTGTGGGATCAGGGAAATGTCATATGATTTAAGGAGTTTCTACTAAGTGTATGCAATATAATGAAATTGAATGTTGTAGAAACTGTAGTATTGGTGGGTGATTCAGATGTAGTAGAGTTTTACATTGGGGCAGGCTGCTGGTGGAGTATGATTCTGCTGTAGTGGTGGGTTGGTTTTGTAAGGGTGGTGCTCCCCCTTGGAGACTAATTCATTTCATTAGAGAGGCTTGGTCTTTCGCTTCCAATATGAGCAGCTTGATAATTAGAGGCTAGCAACTCAGACCGGCGAATAGGGAGGTTGTCCCCATATGTAGGAGAGCTTCCACTCAATCTCAGGGCCAAATTTGGAAGTCAGCTAAAATGGGGTAAGTGTGCTTTTTATAATTTCAAAAGAGGGGGACAGGAACTTCATCAAGTTCTACAATTTTCACTATTTTTTTTGGTTCTCTTAGCCTTTTTCTTTGCTTGGAGTTCAGCTCCCCTCACTGTATATTGCTCTTGTTCTTTTCGAATTCTAAAAGTTACTGAAAAAAACATGAAATTACTGATTCAATGGAGGCAATAGGTCAGCAAATCCCCTTGTGGATGAATTTTTCAAACTAGAGGTTTATTTGGGCCGAGACTTCAATCCTCCTAGTTTGTGGTCTCTTTGCACCCTTGATTTTGTGTTGCTCTTTGTATTCTGTTGTTTCACATGGTATAGAGTTCTACACTCGTTTAGTTGTATGCGTATAATATTTTCTGCATTTAGAAAAGACAAAAGCCAGTTAGTAAGAAATGGAGCAAGAGGTAGTGCTAGTTGGTTTGATTACTCAGAGGTCTTGAAGCAGGAGCTGGAAGATGTTCCGCAGCAGTACTATAAACTAGGGCATGCTGTTCCTGTAACTGAGGTCAACTACTGGTGTGAATAATTTGAGATTTTAGAAGCAGGTCTAAACCTGAGACCTCATATAGGATTACATTACTGCAACTATGAACAAAAATATATCAAATATTTGCCTTTTCCTTTGACATCCATTAGGAAACCTCTTAATCACTTTAAAGAAGTAGAAAAGATTTTTTTAAACTTTGGGTCCTTGGGGAATCCCAAGAAAGATGCCACTATGTAGTACCTTGTAGGGACTCAGTATATGCTGCTCAGAACATGGGATGATTTGTTTCATAGAGGACAAACCAACAGGTACTTCTTGTCCATGGGCTGTTGGAAATGCTGAGTATATTTCTCCTATCAATGAGTTGCTCAATGTGTTGGTCCTATATGCAAGATTGCTTCAAGCTCTTCTCTTTCACTATTTTATCTCTGTTGAGGTGAAGATAGTGCTGTTGCTTGTAGGGGCTGTGGGACCCAAAACTTGTCAGTCCCATGAAGCTCTCATAGGTGGAAGTCAACCTGATTATATGTCCCTAACCATCTGGTAAATTGTATCTGTTTGAAATTAAGGGAAAAATATTGTTAATGGTCCATTAATAAGTGTACATATGGTATGGTTATTATCTGATAGTGTCAATGTATTGCCTGGAAATCTCCTTAGCAGAACTTGGTGATCATGGTGGACATCATCTTGCCATCCTGCCCCCCACCAAAAAAAAAAAAAAAAAACTGTGTAATTACATCCTTATTTGGCTCTTGACCTCACAGACTAAATTGCATGTGCAGATTGCAGAGTGATCTGATAGCATCTCCAAATAAATTTGGCAGTCAGGTTATCCACTGGGGGTTTCTGTCTTTCCTATTAAATGTAAAGTGCTTGTAATTTGTTGTGTATTCTAGATTTCTGGATCTCCAGAGATGACCAAGTTTGTGGCAGTGTCTATTTGAACTGGATCCAACGAGCTACTCTCTATTCCTCTGTAGTTTATCTCTTTCCTGATATATCTTATTCCTTCACATCCAATGTGATCCGAGAGAATATATATGGGCAATAAACAGTTGCTAAGTGGTGTATATATAGAGAAAATGGAGAGAATGAAATAATGATAGACAGAGTTGGTCTATTGTTTTGCTTGACCAATCATCTTGTAAGAACCAATGCTATCTACTATTGTGGCTATACTATTGGTGGTTGGAATTCTTTTTTAATGCCTCGCTTGGGGGCTTTCCAAAGGCACTGAGCTTACAAGCCGGGATTTGCAGACTAAAAAATGGTATAGCGCTGCATATACACGATCAATGCATCTACCGGTACTGGAATGCGCCTCGAGGGAATTCGAACATGAGACTTCTATCGTAAATTGCAATGCCGTGAATTGATAATGCAAAAACAAGCTTTGTTTCGGCATCTGTGAAAGTGGGAGGGTCGCCGGTGGGTTAGAACTGTAATATATCGGACGTGTGTGTGTGTGTGTGTGTGTGTGTGTGTGTGTGTGTGAGAGAGAGAGAGAGAGAGAGAGAGAGAGAGAGTTTTGCAACGCATCGTCATAAC
>JAOXJP010232807.1:0-10410 GCA_025762735.1 Platanus orientalis | reverse complement strand
TGCCTCAGAGCACCCACCCCTCCTCAAGGTGGATGTTAAGCCTTTCTGGGATTGCCAGAAGGGAACATCACCGGGTATAAAAAATCATACTGTACCTTATTACGGAAATGCCACCATGCTACATGCTAGGTCTACTGTGCCACACACTAGGCTACCTGTGCCCCATGCCTCAACATGTTTGTGATAAGGTGGCCCAGGAAGCTCGGCCAGTCCCTAGCACACAAGGAGGCATGAGCATCAACCCCAGGCACACAGGCAGACTGTCTTACTAGTGGGGGCGCTCAGGAGATGCAAATAGGCGGACTGGAGGGACTGACATCATCAGCATGGGCGCATAGCATAGCAGCAACGCACAACATCCAGGCATGCGACACTGGCGTGTCTGAAAAGTTGGGCATTGGCGCACGCGGGAAAGCTAAGCGGCACGCAGGCGAGTGGGCATGCGAGTGCACGCGCATGGGTGTGGGCGTGAGAACAGTTGTGGGGCACGTGGCAGCCACATTGCTGGGCAGTTATGCATGTTGACGGTTGTGCATGGGCATAGCGCCCAAGCCAGGCATGGGAGGCAGTTGGGTTGGCTAGGAGGCAACCCCCTGACAGTGCTAGTAGTCCAAGGAAGTGACACACAGGCAGAAACACATGTGGCACGGCTGGGGGTCAACATGTGGGCAGGTGGTTGGGGTAGTTGCATGGCTGGGCGCATGCTTGGAACCATGTCTGCCAGGTGTTCGGCAAAATGCCTCAACCAAACCTAGGAGCAATTTTGCTTGTAACAGGTGGCCTACGAGCCATCTGAGGGAAGTTGTAGTTGCAAGCCTTAATATGGCCGGCTACCCTTATCTTTGGTGCAAGCAAGGGGTGTGAGACAAGTCCCTAATGTGTGAAGTAATAAACTTGGGTTATGCCCTTTGATATGTGTGTGTTATTTGGGTTAAGTATGTTATCTGTGTGTGTAATGGTGGGTGTCAGGTTAGCAGGCTAGTAGGCTATTCCAGGTCATAGTGTGCAACACTGTATATACATAGTGAGCATCAGGCTAGAGACAAGAGGGAAAGCTGATTAATTGTGCAACGTAGTGCCGGCACGGAGTAATAACGCTGCAGAAAAAAAAATTCTAAGTGTTGGACCCGTAACAGTATCACACATAAAAACATACGGTGGTAAATGCATGTGATGAAGTATTAATGTATATCTACCAAAACCCCTTCGTGACCTAAGTCAGTATGGCATCAGAGACAGACATGTCAGCACTGGAAATTGATTTATACTTTTTGGGGGATGTTTTCACTTTTCGTTGCTGATGTGTTAGCCCCTTATGCCATACTGACCTTGATTGACCTATGTCGTTTGTACCTAATCCTTTGGGGCTGGGATTGGGTACAGAAAATAGTTTTTCATGATGTATTAGAATGACATCAAGGGGTTGACACATCAGTGCTGAAAAATGACTTACACATTTTGGGGGGTGCTTATCACTTTTCAGTGTTGATGCGTCCACCCCTAATACATTAGGAAAAAATGATTTTCATACCTAATCTTTTCCGAATCCTTTGGGGTCCACACTAGACCTCTCTAAAATCTAACAGTAGTGCTCCCCCTTTGCTTACTTCCTTAAGGTTGTGTTTGACAATCCCAGCTACTATCCACTATAACACAATACCAGGTGTGAAAAAACAATTTGAAAATCGAGCTTTTCCACCCTAATGCAATTTTCTAATTATAGTCATTGATCATTCTGATAGATGATTTGAAACATGACATGGCAAAAAGAAAAATATAAAAAAGCATGTATCATACGGTATTTGACTTTTTGGGATGTCACATCACCTCCAAAAAATGAATTGTGGCCTTGAGTGCCTCACAAGGGAGGTGGCGCAGAGGATATCACCTCCAAAAAGATTGCTTCATTTTCATTATGCTACAAAATCCAAGGTGGGTTTCCTATCATTTCCTTTTCCAAGACAATCTCCACTAATAAGGCCTGGTCTGGTTGCCTTCAATTGTATAAAAAAGAGAAGAATAGACAAAAAAAAAAAAAAAACTCCAAAGAGAAAAGGAAAGAAAAGGATCATAAGAAAAACATGAGAAAACTAACTTTTCATAGCAACTAGACAGCTTGAAAATGATTTTTCAAGAAAATTTTGTCACAAGAAAACCTTTTCACGACAAATAGACTGGGCACACAACCAAAAAGAAAATTCAACTTTCTAACCAAACTGGATAAAAAACGATAAAAAATAAAATAAAATAATATAAAATAAAAGGAGGTGAAGAAGACGACAATTTTGAGTTGAAGGACTGGTAAAATGAGAAGATTTTTCTCTAGGTATCCATATGCATAGAGTGTGCCTCAAAATATGCACATTCCTTAACACTTTCATTTGCTTAATTTTAAGACAACCAAACATAGCCTTGCTGATGATTGATTGGTTTAAATTGTTCAATATGCTGGATTAAGAATTAAAGGATACTCCGGTTAAAGTAGCAACATCACATGGACTCAAAAAACAATCAACATTTTGATGAGTTAAAAAAAACAATGCTTGGAAAGAAGGTGTTCAAGGAAAGTAAGTACAAATAAGCAAAAAAATTGGGTGTTACTTGATAACACTGAAAAGGGTTTGGGAGGTTTTACCATCTTTATTATAAATGAAAAAAAAAAAAAAAACAACATCCTAATCAAATGATAACCACTGTGTGCCTAACCTTTGTTTAAAAAATATATATATTTAAAAAAATAAAATAACTCTATTATTTTATTACTAATATATGGGTTAGTTAGCAATGAAGAGTTCTTAGTTTGAAAATATATCTAAAAATAAATAAATAAATAACCCCATTGAATGAGTCTAATCCAAAAAACCATTGATCAATTTGTAACACTTTTTTTTTCTTTCAGTAAGAGCATAATTTCATTAAAATAAAAAAAAGCTCCCCAAAAACCAAACTCATCCCAAAATATTGAGAGATCCAATGTTGACTTTCGTGGATGGGGAATCAATTAAATTTTTTTTTACTATTCACAATTCATCATTTGCGCACTGTTCATTGTTCATCGTGCACTGTTTATCTTTCACGCACTATTCACTATTCATCATGCACTGTTCCTCTTTCGCGCACTGTTCCTCTCGTGCACTATTCACCAAGCACTATTTTTTTTTACTGTTCATTTTCACTGTTCACAATCACAAAATTCAAACTTTGAGTTTTTTGAATTTATGTTAAATGCCGATTCATCCGAGACAAAGAAGGTGTCGTTTTCACATTTTTTAAAGATAGTCGAGGCTTCCCAATATTGTTCATGGGATTCGGCCAAGCTAACTCCGAGATACAATCTCGCTCAGGTAGAACCCTTGTCTCTCTACGAAGTCGCACTCTCCGACAGAGATGAATAAGCCTTTGCCATCACTTAAAGCCCGGGGTCACTGTGTTTTTAATTTTATCAAATTTCGGTAGCATAACTTTTCGATAGTGCTTGAATGAAGAGTATGCTCAAGATGCTTGGCGTGTTTTCACAACACCAAGACCAAGCCACCTCAACTCTCGAGTTATGCAAGGTCTCTCTCTAAAGAGAATGCAAACTGTAGAGGAGTGGAGACCGGAGACCTTAAGGCAAAAGCCAAGTTCTCTATGGTCAAAATCAAAGTGGAGACTAGAGACCTCAAGGCCAAAGTTGAGATTTCAATAACCACAACCAAAGTCATGGTCAACAATGGTGAGAGGATGTTGAAGTAGATGGTGGTGAATGAGAGAAGGGAATGGAGGAGTGAGAGAGGAAGTGAGGATGAGAAGAACACTAAAAGTAATGGACGAAATAGCAAGTCTTTCCTTCAGAAACAACCTCTAGTAATCACGTCTCTTCTCTTTCTTCCTACTCTCTTCACAGCAGTAGGCCCACACTATTTGGTTCTCAACTTCTGCTCTCTCTCTCTCTCTCTCTCTCTCTCTCTCTCTCTCTCATTCACGTCCCCTTATATAGAGGAGGGAAGTGAGGTTCATACGCCAAGTCCATTTTCAATCGCACAACATGATGTTGGTGGTCAAGGCAAGTTGACCTTATCAGCGTACCAGACATTGGATGAAGACATGCGTACCAGCCAATGTTTTCATAATTTAGGATGGTATGCAAATGGTGTTGGGTTTGGGGAGGTTTGGAAAGCTTAAAGGGGAAGGAGATGCATGCAGGCTTCTGGATGAGCTGGAGGTGATCCCATTCACCCAGGTGTTTCACAAGAATGGAATAATCCCTAGGTGGGTCTGCAGTTGCTCTATTTTCCATTTTGGAAAACAGAGCATTCACATAGCTCTTTATGTTTAAAATATTCAACATCCAACCAATGAGGAGAGGAAGACACCCAATACATGAAACTTACAAAGTTCATCCTATGCTTAACCAAGGCATGGACGACATCATTACAGGATCTCCTAACAAAATACAATCAAAGGAGATAGCATAAAGCTTATAGTCAATAATAACACTATGAATATTTCAAGGACATGATTCCAATGGATCCTTAAGGAAGGTAATGACTTCAATCGAATTACTTTCAAGGATGATGTTTTTAAGCCCTAGAAAGAGGGATGATATTAGACCCAAACGAACTGCTAAATGCTCAGCAGCCAAAGGAGAATATAAACACCCACATTTGGCTTTTGCAAAAAGGAAGCAACCCTCTTAGTTCTTGATAATCACCCCTAAACCCATTTGGTTTCGAGCCGCAAGAGAAGCCCCATCAAATTTGATTTTAAGCAACCCAACAACTGGAAGGGTTTAATCTATGTATGATGGTAGAAGATGCCACCTCCCGTTGGGATCTACCATTTGAGGTATCAATCTCTCTTAACATCCTAAAAGAGGCACACATTGCACTAAAATGGTTGAAATTAACTTTCTCAAAGATAAGGCATTATGATTTATCCAGATATTTAGCAGCTATAGAAAGCAAATCGTGCAACTCAATCTTACTAAGACATTTTGTACCATACCAAAATTTAATACATTCCAAGAAGGAGGGAATATTTTCATCCAGAGTTCTTAAGATGACGTGAAAGAAAACCAAAGCGAAGCAACCACACAACAATGAGCTAGACAATGCATAATGGATTCAAATTCCTCTTTACATGAAGGCCAAATAGAATCCACTTGAATATTTCTTTCAAGATGATCTCTCACCTGTAAGGCTTCCTTGCATGCTATCCATAGAAAAATGCTCAACTTTCGGAAAAATATCCAGACCCCTTATAGTATTCCTTAGAAAATTTTTTTGATGAAGATGATTGTTTGAAGGAGAAGAGATAGTTAAAAGAAAGGCAGATCTAACGTAAAATGCCACTTTTATCATAGTGCCAAATCATCTGGTCATGATAGGAATACAAACTA
The DNA here is from genome assembly GCA_025762735.1 of Platanus orientalis. Classification (NCBI taxonomy): domain Eukaryota; kingdom Viridiplantae; phylum Streptophyta; class Magnoliopsida; order Proteales; family Platanaceae; genus Platanus; species Platanus orientalis. Next base: position 5,030 of record JAOXJP010232807.1, on the reverse strand, counting down.
ATAGGGATGAGCAAGATCCCATTATGGTTCTCATATGAAATATAGTTCATGATAGGTTATGATTCTAGTTTTTTTTGTATGCATTGATAAGATCACTAACTTTCTAAGGCCTTTGGCTAGGAGGAGGGAGGCAACATTGTTTGAAACTATGTAATCCATGCATCATTCCAAATGTTAAAATTTTTCCCCGACCTTACACTCCATCTTAAGCCTTTAAGAAACAAATCTTTATTTTTCAAGATACTCTTCCAAGATCAAAAAATGTGTTTGCTTCACCTTTGAATCAAGGAAATTAACTTAGGGATGGTAGAGAGATTTAAACAGTTTAACTTTAAGAGCTTTCAAATTTCAATAATCATTTTATCCAACAAGCATGAGGATCTTTGAAGCCCAAACCTTGTTCTTTTTTATTTATGCGTAGACACTTATAGGTAACCAAGTTGATTTTTTCTTTTAACATTATTATCATTGTTCCACTAAAACTATTTTTTGGATAATATTGGTGGAATTACAAATCTCCTTAAGAATCATAAAATAAGACATAGCATAGGAATGAATAACATACACAATAGGCTTAATAAGTAATTCTTTTTTTTGTCAGTTTAAAAAAAAAAGTTTACCTTTCCAACATTGCACCCCATGTCTAGCACGTCCCTCTATGTAGGAGAATAAGAAAATTTTATTCAAACCAATAGAGATGACAACCCTAAATAAGACCCTGGGTTCTAAAATGGTTTAATTTAAAGGGTAATTTGTACTAATGTTGAACCCATACAAAAGAAAACATATCACTTGCCTCCTTAGCTTTTTGGTTATTGGATCATCTAACCAAAAAAAAAAAATTGCCACTATAACATTTTTTTTAAAGAAATCCCATTGAGAAAACTCACTCGTATTCCTTTTTTTGCAGTTTTTGGTCATTGGAGAATGCAAATAACAACTAAGCCCCTAAAAATATAATATTTTGGATTTTTTTATTTATAAACATTCTAGATGTTTTTGTGACCACAAAGCTTCAAGAAGGGGTTAAGAGATATGCTTTTGTTTTCTATGAGTTTAAGGTCTATATTTCAACAACGGATTATTTTGGATATAATTCTTCTGGAAATCAATTTTTTTGAATTTTGATATTGATCATGTTAACCTTTCAGATTCATTTATGTTTCTATTATGTTATAATTTGATACTAACTTTAGAAAGTTAATGCATATTTTTAAGGCAATTCTAAATAGTCTAGAGACACATCTTTGTATGGAAAAATTAAATTTACACAATATACTCTTTTTTTTTTTTAATAAAAGATTTCATTATTATACCTATTTAACTTATAATGAATATTTTTGATAAAAAAACAATTGAGATTTCAGTTTTTTTTAAAAAATTGAAATAAGTTATAGTACAAAATCAAATTGGTTAATTAAGTATCGCATAAGAAAAAAGGTACTCTGGTAATTCAAACAAATCAACAAGGATATCTTTGGTGGTTTTCTACCAGTGTGTAAGTAGGACTTTCCAGTGAATGGCCCAACTGGCCTGGCCCAAGCTTTGGACAGTTGATTCTAGGGTTCTAAATTTAAGTGGGGGCTAGAATTGGGTCAAACTCAGCCTGGCCCATCTCAAGCCTCAATTAAATATATAAGACACATGTATATTACACATAATATTTATTATAAATATTTTGTCATCATCATAATATACATGAATATATGATACACATAATCATCAGATATTTTTATTTTTATGACAAATTTAATACCTGAGCATGGGCCTGTATTCAGCATCATGCACATGATGTGTTTTTGAATTTGGTGCCTCTTTTTATGTCCTTACCTTTTCATTTGAACACTTTTTTAACGGTTTTAACCCTATACACCCCTCTTTTGAAGTACCAATTTTTTCATTTGAAAACCGTTTTTATGATTTTCAACCTATACACCCCAGCCTTTATGTATGGGAACATGGGGAACAAACAAAATGGGAACAGAACATGAACACAGATGTTGAAGACCTATGTGTATGGATTTCACTACGATGGATTAGGCTTCATGACGCTCACTTTCCTCTGATTCAGGCATTGTGGTTGTGAGCTGAGCTTTCTAAACTTGCAACCCTTTGGTCTTTCTACTCTCACCTTGGTCTAGCTCGTTGGTTAATGTCGTTAGAGCGTTTACTGCTCTTCCTTGACGGTTTGTTCTCCTAAGCCAAGAATCCATGCATCTCAGATTAGTGCAGTTGATCTTACTTATGACTAGTTATTAACACCTAACATCAAATATGCCATGGCACTTTAGGTGTGTCTAAGTGAATGATGCTATATATAATGGTATTACCTTAACAGTGTGAGATAGTAGTGAAAAAAAGCCCATAGCCCAGCCCAAACACTTATACAGTGTACTGGCCATACTGTGTAGGCCCGGCCTAAAGAATGGCCCGATAGATTATCCTGGCCAGTCCCGCTTGGCCCCTTTTACATCCCTTGTTTGAGATTTTAACGATAAGGTTATGCAAATTGCAGAGACTACGAGTAGCATATAGCCATTATAGTGGTCTCTGGAATTGATTCTTGTACAGGCTGCTTGAGCTGGTAATTCAACACGTACACAAGTTTATTTAATTTTCAGCTAAAGAAGGCTCACAAAAAATGTTACTCCAAAACCAAATTGCTTGACAATTAATCAGTTGTGGCTATCTCTTGGGCCAAATTGGATCATGATTAAGGAAGAAATTCAGAGAATAGATTGTTTATTGATTAATCCACCATAATTACAATGGCTCCAGGCTCCAGCAAGGGATTTAAATAAAGAATTACACAGATAAGGTCCATAAGGATAGGAACTAAATCAAATCAAACCTAATCTACTAAAACCCTATTGCATCAAATCAAACCTAATCTAATAAAACTCTATTGCATCAAATCAAATCCTATATGATCTAATTATATCTTTTACTTCCCTAAAACTTCCCGTCAAACACATGAAATGACCCCCCCTCCCCCTCCCAGGGCAGAAGAGGCCTAGTGCCTATGATGAGCCATACAAGGTCCAGGGCCTCTCATGAGTCATGGTCTTGCTTCTATTAAGCTAAAAAGTGGTCTCTAAGGGCCTTCCTCTATTTAGATTCCCCCTTCTATTTGGCTACAAAGTTGCCTAATGGCCTCTACGCAGTTGTCTTATCCCAATTAAAATTGGGGAAAAGGAAAAAAACAATACTAGAAAATACTATCCCAAAAAGCAAATACCGTCAGTGTGAAATTTCTTTTTCAAGCCATCGAGCTTGGAGATGGAGACGAAACCTATAAATAGCACTTAGCACTGCCAAAACTTGTCCATTCTTGCGAGCTCCAACCCTCAAATCCAAGTATCCAACAAATAGTACCAAAGTTTAATGATTTTTTTTTGTCAGTGAACCGGTAGATGTAAACTTAATTTGAAGGAGTTGAGAATGCTACAGAAAATTTGTAGAAAAAAAAGAAGAAGAAAAAAAGCAACAGCAAAAGCATATGATATCAAGAATGGTAATTGAAAATTTAATTTTTGTTTTAACAGATTAGAAGGGAGCTCTTCTCTTGCCATGTGGAAGTCCATTGGACTGAAATTTTGGAAAATTGGAGACAGGTGAGTTGGAACATGTCGATCACATTGGTCCTCCTCCTTACTGCCACGTGTCAAAATTATGTTTTCACTGGAGACAAAGGCATTAATGCTGAAGGAGATACGGGTCTACTGTATGATATCTATATATGAGAAACCCAATTTGTTAATAATGCAACTCCGAAAGGATTTTGATTCAATAAGGTTCCTCAATCTTGAGTCTTTGAACCAATTGAAATGAGCTTGACTCTGATTGAAAATGACTAGATTGGCTGGATTAGGCTGGAAATAGGCTTGAATCCGCCCCAAGATTGAGACAGTGGGCCCGGCATGGATTAGCCTTAGGGCTTAGGCTTATGGATATTGCTACAGTAGGCCGGTGGTGGCTATGTGGTTGGGGGACAACATTCCATAGCTGACATCTTTACATTTGGGCTTGGACCCACCTACGAGGTAGTCTGGGTCCAGCAACTTTTGAAATTTGGGAGATTGCTGGGCATAGAGTATGACGTCTACAACAGATCACCAGATACGGCTGTAGGACTAAAATAGCATCTTCTTACGTTATTGACAAAATTTTTCCACATGTCAATTCGAAATTTCGACTAACCTTGTTCATATTCTTCCATGTGCTGTCCCCTGGTGTCCAAAACAGAACATTTGCTCCCATTCTTTATTTGTAAACCAATATTTATTGAATAAAAAGATTTTATTTCTTTTCATCTTTTTCAGCCAAACACTGGCTTAATCTTCTACAAATAGTTGATTCCTCCTCAAACTTCCTTTTGGTTCTCCATTAACAAGGTTGACATTTCTTGACCAGACCTACTATTCTGCCAATTTCTTTAGGCCATGTTTGACAGCCACCTGTAATGTAATCGTTTCATTTCAAATTTCCAATGTAATTTATCTGAATGAGTTCATTTTGAACCATCATTTTATAATCACAAATGCCTAAAGAAATTTGAAATGAAATGAATACATTATAAGTGGCTGCCAAGCAGGCCCTTATTTCTTCTTCTTCTTCTTATATATATATAGGTTAGGGTGTGGTGTGGGGTTGGGTAAATTTTAGTAGTTGGATTAGGGTTGAACATCTTCCCAGCCCAACCCTGGATGACCCCCCACGGATCTCGACCAAACCCATTACATTTACAAAGCAACCTGGCTAACACACTTTAAACCCTTCTCAATTTTACTAAAAATATAGCATTATTTTTTTTTTGGTTAAAATGTGTTGAACATTTTTTTTTCCTGCATTCTATCCTTGGCATACTCTGATACCTTAAGCAACATTTGTTCCTTTTTTTGGTCGGTAAGATCCAATCAGGCAGGGATGGAACCTGTTACAAGGTACTGCAAATGGATTCAATCCCGAGATCTTTTCACATGGGTGTTGGGGGGGGGGGGGGGGTGCAATTATTTGCTTAAGCTAGATTA
>JAOXJP010232806.1:0-10410 GCA_025762735.1 Platanus orientalis | reverse complement strand
TATATATATATATATATATATATATATATATATATATATATTGATCATAACTTGCAATTTTATATATTCTAAACACATCGATTGAGTGTTTCTTTTCTTTTTTAGATTCTTTTTATCTATTTGTTCATTGAAAGTGCTAGCTTATATGTTTTTTTTAAAAAAAACTTTACATTGGATTTTAGTTTATTGCTAAATGTTGGCATGAAATGGTTGCTATATATATACATATGTATGTATATATGTATCGCGCTTGCTTCTTGTTGAATGCTTTGAAATTTGTCAAATTGTGGTAATACAGCCCAATGATGGATTTGAGTCCATGACTAGCTCAAACTCAACCTATTTACAGTCATTTGTTTTGTGTATTTTAGGACATCAAAGAAGAGAATTAGAGTTTATAAAATAAGTAATTAACATTGTCATGGATATGAGTTGGATTCACAAATGTCAAAATACAATAGAGTACATTGAAGAGGTGAATGAATTCATTGGCATTGTCATATCCCATGGGTTGTTAAATAGTGGAAAGATGAAGTGTCCATGCGTTAAATGTGGCAGCATAATATTGCAGGATAGCAAAATAATATACAACCATCTGATTTGCAATGGGATTCTGAAATGTTACACTAAGTGGTATTTCCATGGAGAGGACATAGGTTCATGTAGCTCTACACAACATGATATGACAGGCAATTTAGTGGATGGAGATGAGGATGATATAAGGGATATGGTTCATGATGCTTTTAGGGTTCAAGAAGAAGTAAGAGATGGAGATGGTTTGACAGATGAAGTGCACAATGTTGTTGCTAATAAGTTTCACAAAGTATTACTAGACATTGAGAAAGAATTATATCCAAGTTGTAAGTCGCACTCAAAATTGTCCTTCATTGTTAGGCTATGGCATATCAAGTGTTTGAATGGATTGAGTAATAGGTCTTTTGGTATGTTGTTCGACTTATTAAGAGAGGTATTCCCAGAAAGTTCAACACTTCTGGAGAATTTTTCATAGAGCAAGAAGATTATTTCCGATCTTGGTTTTAGTTACAACAATATTGATGCATGTTTGGATGATTGCATGTTGTTTTGGAAGGATTCGATTGAGAAATAATCTTGCGACATTTGCAGCACTTCGCAATGGAAGACTCTAGAAAAACCATCAGAAGGCAGTAAAAAGAAGAGTCTAACAAAGATTTTACGTCACTTTCCTCTGAAATCACGTCTTTAAAGGTTGTACATGTCATCAAAGATTGCATCTTACATGAGATGACATGATGAGGAATAGACTAAAGATGGTATTATGAGGCATCCTTCTGACAGCCCTTCATGGAGACACTTAGACCTCATTGATCCCAGCTTTGTAAATGAATCTCGCAATGTTAGGCTTAAGTTAGCAAGTGATGGGTTCAACCCTTTCAAGGACAATGAGCATCGCAAACAGTATATGATCTGTGGTATTAATCTCATACAATTTGTCACCATGGTTGTGCATGAAGCAAGGTAAGATGATCTTTATTAGGTTTATGTATTGTTAATGTCCATACACAAAACAATGTAAGTACGTGTGTATAGGACTTTTATATGTAACTTGTGTATCCATGTAAGTCCAAGAAGAGAGTCTAGGAAAAACGCCAAAAAGATGGACTTAAAGCCAAATGACCTTGCCAAAGAGACTCAAGCATCATGGAAGAATCCCAAGTCTCAAGTGCAAGCTACTTCAATGAAGCCAACACATTCGTTCCAAACATAAAAAAGTAAATCAGGTATATGAGACCATGGTTAACCTTAAGAATCACTTAAAAGACTTAATTAGGGTCTAATTGAAATGCACAAAGAGCTTAATGTTCAAAAAGAATGAAAAGAGCTTATTGGGGAGGAAGTATCTATGTTGACTAGTATTGTCTAAGTCAACATAATTTGAGGCATCTAACAAGGAACACCTAGATCAACTCAGTATGAATTAAACTACAATCTAAACATCTCTGGAAAGATCTAAAAGTCTATTTTCCAACAAAAAAAAATGGTGAATGATTTCGAGTTTTCTATTAAAAAAGTTATGGGAGTTTTTCCCAGAAGTGTCTGTGCTAAAAAACAAGGGACTTAGGGTGCCCCAGGGTGTATATTCGGAGCACCCGAGTGGTCTTTGGGGTGCTCTGCCTATGAAAACCTGAAATCAGGTTGTGGTTTATTGCTTGGGGCACCCCACACTCATGGGGGGCACCTGGGGTAGCAACAGTCAAATTTTTGCCCGCTATTTTTGACTATTTAAAGGTTTGGGAAGCCTTGGCTCACCCATATAAGCATGGGATTTACTCCAAATGAAAATAGAACTCCTCCTACTGCTCCTCTATGATAGTTTGATCATTTCATTCATGAAAATCATTTGAAAACCCTCTTTTCATGAGGTGTTCTTGAGCTAAGATAGACAAATCCTAAAAGAAGAGTGTGAGCAAGTCTTGAGAGCAAAAAACTTGGCAAAATCATCATCCAAGACTTGAAGAATGGCCATTGAATCTATCAAGGAGTATTAGAAAGCAAAAGCCCTACTTGGAAAATCTCAACGAGAGCTCTCTACACCGGGTGTGAAGACCATAATCACATATGCCTTCAAGAGGCTGAGTAGCACTATCATTTATCTATATCCATCACTTGAAGACATTTGTTAGAGACACCGAACGTGGAAGCTTTCATGGGAGACACCGAAAGCAAGATTGGGAGTCCACTAGAGACACAGGACTCGTGTGCACTTGCCGAAGACACCAAGTGTAGAGTCAACTCTACCGGAGAAACTAAATGTGAGGTTTTGTTGATGTCCTTTGTGATAAATAGGATTAACTATTAATAAAATAAACATGCCCCCAAAGTGGGCATTGGAAAATAGACATAGGCCGGTGTGCCGAACCACTATACATCTTATCTCTTTTGGTTTGATTCTTTATATGCTCACGAATTATTGTTTAATTTTCATATCACATTTAGGCACAAGCATCTAGTGGTGCATCCTGAAACCCACACCAGTAGGGCCATGAATTTCAGCACGTGACATTAGTACATTACTTCACTTTCATTTCATTCAATCATTGATAACCTGTATAAATTGTTGGCTTTCTTCACATTCATACCCAGAAAAATAATACATCGATCACTTTTCAATAATCATATAATTAATCACATTCCCGTAAGTCTAACCTGTATAAAATCTTATAACTCATAAACCACAATTCTGTAAATAATCCATAAATAATGCCTAACATTCCCATTCAGTTTAAATAAATAGTCTGACATAATCAAATCTATCAACTAAAATCAAATACTAAAAATCTCTAACTTATTACATTCCTTGAAATTTAAACTAAAATAACTATATTTAAGTAAATAAAGTCTCTAATCCAAGTAACTGAAATAAACAAGTGCCTGGTCTCTAACTCGCTCTATTTGGAACTGCTACTCTGCAATCTCCTCATCATCTATGGTGTCAGATTGGGGTAAGTTTGACATACTTAGCAAGAAAATAGTAAACTATGAAAACAATGGATAAAGTCTTATCATGATTTCATAAACTAAATAGATATTTTTCTATTTACAATCCAATATGCTTGATAGTTCATAAATCAATCTTATACATTACTAAACATTTAAATAAAATTACAGTTTCATGTACAGAATAGAAATTAGTGATAACATATACCTTTACATTAACAGAATGAAACGAATCAGATCATATATCATATCATAGCCAAAACGGAATGGAATATAACATAACAGAACATATATCTGCTATAAAGCCAGAATATATAACAATTCGCATCATTTAAACCCCGATAAGAAAAGTCTAGTTTGCAACATTTAATCCCAGCTAAGAAGGGCCCAATTCACAACATTTAAACCTAGCTGAGAAATGGTTCAATTTACACCAATTATATTTAGGTGAGAAGGGTTATTACTACCTCCTATGTGGCAAGCAGTAAGGATCCATAAAAGTTCACATCAATTATACCAAAGTGAGAAGGGTTCCATCAATAATTCCCCTTGATGGCAAGGCAGCTTTCTTACAATACATATCATTTTCTTACAGTTTTAATCAAATCATATAGTTCATAGAAGCAACATATAACAATTCTTTACATCACTTAAATCAAAATAACATATAAGAACATGCTTGATCCAACTTGGTACAATCTATAAAACATGTTTTTCAAAGCATATCAAACTTGTTCAGAACAGTACTCTTGAAAATATCTAATGGTTGGATGTAAAAATCAACACTTTTCTTTGTAAAATAATATTTAAGATCACTAAGAATAAATCAATGGATTGGGCATATAACTTCTTGCAAAATAGTAGATCATCACCTCTAGAATTATTTAGAAGATCAAAATAATTCTTAAAACAGTCTTTACAATTTTAGGAATAAAATCCTCTTTTAAAACTCTTGATTTTTCATTAAAAACATAGTTCTACATGTATTAATAATATAAAACGGATTTAAAATCGTTGATTCAACTCTTTAAAAATCATATAAACTTGAAGATAAACCTTTTAAATCATGTTCTTGTAAAACCATTTTATATTTTTCAAAACCATATTTTATAACTTTAAGCAAAACCAAAATCAATGAAGAACGATTCAAATCCGGTTAAAAAATGATTAAAATATTTGCAAAACGGAATTAATGGAGTTCTACGAACCTAAAGAATGAAAATAAAACAATAGTTTAGCTGTGTTCTTACAAAATAATTTTTTTCTTTTACAAAACAAGTTTTTAAGAACTTAAAACGATTAAAATCCGGAACAATGCTCTAAGAACCTATGAAATCAAAATAAAACAATAGTTTACATGTATTCTTACCTTTTAGTGTGCAAAAATCGTTTCTAGCTTTGTTCTTCAGAAAAATCATCAAATATTTACAAAACCTAGTTTTTTTTCTTCCTTTCTCTTTAAAATCTCTACTTTTGCAAAACTTCTTCAAAAGATCATATTTCTTATGAGTTTCTATATTTTTATAGGTCTAAATAGCAACTTTAATTCTCAATTTCATGTTTAGGTAAGTCTCTAGTGAAAAAGTTCTTAAAAACTTGTAAAAATTGCGGTTGTATGGAATATTTCGCTTTTATGACATTATCTCGCCCAGAATTTTTCCAACACAAACACCCAATGGAAAAACGGTTATAACTTCATACAAAACTCTATTTCACTCACCATTTTTTTTGTTGGAAACTTGACTTCAAGACCTTTCCAAGAACATAAAGTTTTCTTACTAATTCGTCACATATTTTTATTGATGTATTTTTAAAGTTACCTCAAAATTTATTGATTTAAACCATATTAGACGACATAAACACTTCATGGGAAAATTGTCATAACTTCTTTTAGGGAACTTCAATTCACTCACTGTTTGTCATATTGGAAAGTAGACTCGTAGATCTTTCTAAGAATAAATTATTTATACAATAATTCCTATGGGATTGATATAGATTTATTTATGAAGTTATCCCAATTATCTGGGACAACTTCAGACATTGTCATGTCCTTGACCCTTTTTTCCCCTTGCTTAGTAAATTGCCTTTAACTTTTTCGTTTAGTATCCGTTTTGCTCACCATTTATTGTGTAGGATTCTATAATTCCATGCCTATCAAAAGGTATAAGTTTCACTCACAGTGTCTTTCTATATTTTTGTTGATACATTTATAAAGTTATGTCAATGTTCAGATCAGCATATATGCATTTAAGTGGTCTTATGTGTGTACAAAACTTATGTGACATGTGTTAGCATTCTAAGTCTGACATGTGTACAATAATATGTGCATCATGTTATGGGGTTTACATGTATTGAGCTGTAAACTTATACAAATTTAGAGACACACTAGTAAAAATGTAAAAAATAATTTATGATCAAATTACATGTCATTGGAAAGGTGTTGAAGTATAGTTTCCAATGCAACAAATTGTAAACAAATATGACCTAAATGAGAAAGTTAGAGGTTTTTTAGTACACTAGACACAAGACAAAAAAAATCCAGGCCCAAACCCGATCGATCGGCCTATCCTGGGCAACCTAATTGATCGGCCCTTTGCAATCATTTTTGGAAAGTCATAATTTCACGACTCTCTGATTTCAGAGGTTTCCTAAACTTGTTGAGACTCTTTTTGGGTCTATGTAATGTATATTTTTTACCTAAATTGTCATAAAACCCCTACAAAACAAATCAAGGAGCAAGAGGAAGAAGATAAAACTAAAAAAGAAAGCTTGGTTTTGGAAGGGATTTTGGGATTTTTGAAGAATTTGATGCTTAGGAACAAATTTGCAAGTGAAGGGGTACGAACATTGGTAAACTTTGTTTTGTCTTGGAATTCCTAGTTTCTTATAAGACATTCAATCTTGTTTTTGAAAGGATTGTGATCATTTTGTTCTAGCTTTGATTTGCCTAAAGCTTTTTAAACCTTGTTTTTGTAAATGTAAAGTATAGTTGTAAGGACACAAGTAATCTATGTTTTGTTTTGCATTCTCTTAGGATCTTGGAGTGCTATAATCTCTGTTTTGAATATGTTTGCATGATCTTTAATTGTTTCTTTGAAAATCTTCATATTTTGAAAGAAGGTCAAAGGTTTTGAAAAGGGGATTTCGTTTTTAAAAACAAAATAACTAATCTATGATTTGTTTCGAACCCGTTTATGTTTGTAAAAGTATTTTCCCTTTATTTTGCAAAAGATTCTAAATGTTTATTTTAGATTTGCATTGAATAGGTTCTTAGTGTTCTTATTCTCTATTTTTTAAAGAAATCTACTGGCTTCTTATACTATTTTTAAGATTGATTTCAAAAGAGTAATGTTTATGAACAAATTTGTAATGTCTTCAAAAGATGATCTGTAGTTTATGTATAGGTGGATCAAGAAATCTTTGTTATGTTTGTTTTGCATTAGTTTATTGAAATAAATCTATATATGATAGTTATGTATTGAATAAAACTACAAGAGAATGATATCTTCTATGATAAAGCCACCCTTCCCATCAAGGGGTTTGATTAATGGAACCCACATCACCAGGTATATGGTATGAACTATTATATGGTTCCCTCCTATTATGGGTAAGATAGTAGTTTCCTCTCACCAGAGTGTAGGTGTAAATTGTTTTACCCTTCTCATCGGGGGTATAAATGATGTGAACTATTATATGTATTGGCTTTGATATCAATTATATATTTTCTTCTATTTCAATATTGTTAGTTGTGTCTGATCTATTCTATTTTAATTAGTTAAAAGTATTTGTTTCATATTATTTTCGGTTCTGCATGATATTATATCTTTATAACATGCTTAGTATTGTTAAAAAAATTATCTAAGAACTACATTGTTTCGTATATTGCTTAAAATATATGAAAACTATCTGTCTTGTATTTCTAAAATCATGAAAAGTCCTAATTCAATATTTTCTATAGTTTACATGTTTTCTTATTGAGCTTATCAAGCTTATCCTGAATTAATACCACAAATGATGAGGAGATCGTAGAGTAGTGGTTCCAATTAGAGAGACTAGAGTGATTGGACCAGACATACTTTATTAGTCTACTTTTATTTCAATAAAGACATCCTATTATTTTATTTTATTTTATTTTATTTGAAGGGATGTAATTAAGTAGTGGATTTTAGTAGTTGGAATTATTATTTGATTTTCAATTCATTTATAGTTATTGTTTGACTATAGGTTATATTATATGGAATGTCAAACATACAAGTTTATGGATTATGGATTTTATTTGTAGGTCAGACTTATGGAATGAAATGGATAAGATTAATGGTTTACGATTGACGTATTATCCTGCTACATATGAATGTGAAAGTAAATGAAAAAGGCAAAAAAAGTATAGGAAATTTGTATGTTAATGAATAAATGGATTAATGTCAAGTGCCAAAATTCGTAGCCCAACAACCCACATATAAGTAAAGACGGTTTGAACCTTAAACCCTTACATAGTGCAAGAAAACTTTAGGTTGTCTGATTTATGTTAGTTGATAAATTCTTGAACTGAATTATCTGACAACCAAAACTTGTAGCACACACAATCCTCCCAACAAGATGTTCTTATTCTCACAAATATATTAGCATTTAGTGGTCTTTCCTATACCCCAGTTTACTGAAGTACTCTTGAGACAACCTAGATCTCATAAGAAGTGACCAACTTCCTCACTCAAATATGTGAGTTTTCCATCAAGAGCTTATTCTCCAACCCAAGTTTATAGAACTCATTAAGAGAACCGTGTTATAATCTTTTTCCTTGAGGGAATCCTCATAGATAACAAGCACATGTCCTAAAGGAAATACCATCTGTAAGAACTATCAACATCATCTATAAGAATTACATTTGTAAGATTACTCACCTTAGGAATGGACATATTTCATTAAATGAAGTTGTGTTTACCAGTATGTGATGTTTCGATATGTTTACTCATTGAACCTAAAGTATTGTCAAGGTAGTTTCCCAATGAACCTCGAGTAGTCATGTCGGGTGTCTTATCAAAATGCACCTTACAGGCTTATTAGTTCTACCCCTCAATGTGTAAGAGGTTAACTCTTGCTTAAGACCTTTTGATAATGGGTCTGCCAAATTCTCTTTGGACTTCACATATTATATGACAACTATTCCATCAGTGAACAGACTCTTCACATGCTTGTGCTTTAGGCATATGGTCCTAGATTTTCCTATTATAATAGGTGTCCTGACAAAGCCATCATAGACACATTTTACAGTATTTAATTGTTTATCATTAATAATAAAGCATTTTGTTTCATCATCACATGCGTAAATATTTGTTTATGGGTAATTATTTGATCCCATGGGATGAGTTAGGTGGTCCTCAGGTAACATAGTAAGATGTCAGACACATGGATTATGTGTGGAGAGATTTGACTATCCAATTCTTGTAGGCCTAAAACCTTACAGCTATAGGTGATGTTGGGCACATCACTTAAAAGGCTACTATGTGTAGAGTTGCCATATGATGGAATGATATGATCTTAATCACTGGAGTGAGGCTTTAGACTTATATTTAGATGCATAATTCAAATGCATCAAAGGGATCCATAATGAACACATTTAGTAAAACTTCATTGTCAGAGTAAATGATGTTCATAACTTATAGATTAATCCTTTGACCTTAGGGATTTGTGATTCTCTAAGTTATTCAAGTTTATTATTTTGAGTTGCTAACTAGTGATGCCTAATTGGTGGCTATATCATGGGTAGCTTGGATACTTAGTTTTATGCTTGAGAGAACACTAATACCCAACAAGGAATCCATTGCCCTAATGATAGGGAGAAATATTCAGTCTGTGAATAACATGAATTGATTGGACAAGCAAATCTGGATCTAGTGTTTTTGATAACGTGTTTGTTAAAATGATTTTTAAAATTATATCAATTAAATAAATAAGTATTTTGAAAAAATAATTTATTAAGAAATGCTTTTAATGTCCAATTGATCCATTAATGTCCTAGAGATAATTTACCAATGACCAAAAAGGCTTTGACAGTGACTAGTTTATTGTCCTAAGGGTCATTAAGGGATATTGTGTAATGGAATGATGTTTTTGTGAAAAGGTTGTGAGGAAGGGCCTCAATGTTATATTATTATCCTTGATAATTCAGTTGTAACATGTCACATGGATTGTTGCAATTAATGGAGTGTTTGATTACAATTAACAAATAGTTATGTTTCTGATTGTAGTTTCGACTCAATTCAGGATTGTGAGACCCATAAGCTTAAGGATAAGAATCCCATAAGGATCCCACACCCCCTAGGGTTTATTTGACCTCTCTTAATCCCTATAAATAGGGTTACCCATGTTCAGATATGGTCCTGTAACAATTTTAAAAGTGAGAGAGGTATAGAGAACTGTAAAGCAAGTGTGGAGAGTTTGGAGATCGAGTTAGATTAGATTCTTGTGTCTGGTTAATTACTTGAGGTAATTATAAACTTTCTTTGTGATTAGATATCAAAGATTCATATGGTGATAATGGGAAAAATATTTTGATATGTGTTTTGATCAAGGAACTTTACTAATTTTAATGTTCAAGAATAGTAATCATCCAAAAAATGATATCAGAGCCTTCTATATGAATCCTGAAATCTATTTTTTGTTGTTTTTGTTTATGATACTCTTTGAATATTTGATAGAAACCATTAATAGATGGATTAAAGTTCTGAAATCCATGTGGTAATGGTGATTTATCCAAATATTTAAAGAGTGCAAAAGCCCGGATTATATCTAAGGCGATTTTACATAAAATGACAATTATGAGCTCAATTTAAATCGGGATCATGTGTGGTTTATTTTGTTAGCTTCATGTGATTGTGTAGTTATGTTTTTTATGGATGAATGTAATATTTTATGTGTGTATGTTCGTCATTATCT
>JAOXJP010232805.1:0-24442 GCA_025762735.1 Platanus orientalis | reverse complement strand
CCATTACAGGATGAACCCTACAAAGCATGCCGAGCTGAAGTGGCAAGTGGATGAACTGTTGAGAAAGGGTTTCATCAGGGAGAGTATGAGCCCATTCGAGGAGCAACTCTTCTAAATCTACCTCATTACAGGATGAACCCTACCGAGCATGCCGAGTTGAAGTGGCAAGTGGATGAATAATTGAGAAAGGGTTTCATCAGGGAGAGTATGAGCCTGTGTACTGTACCTGTACTTCTCACTCTGAAAAATGGTTTTTAGAGGATGTGTGTTGATAGTAGAGCCATCAATAAAATCACGGTACAGTATAGGTTTCCCTTCCCTAGACTTGATGACATGCTAGATTTGATGGCTTGAGCTGTTATCTTTTCCAAGATAGATCTTAAAAGTGACTACCACCAAATTAAAATCAGGCTAGGGGATGAGTGGAAAATTGCCTTCAAGACGAAGGACGAATTGTATGAGTGGCTTCTCATGCCCTTTGAACTTTCCAATGCTCCAAGTACTTTTATGAGGGTTATGACACAGGTGTTGAGGCCCTACAAAGGGAAGTTGTTGTTTGTATATTTCGATGACATTCTTATATATAGCTCTAGTAGGGAGGTTCACCTGAGCCATTTATGAAGTGTATGTGATTAGATACTCCATAAAGAGCCTATACGCGAATCTTAAGAAGTGTGCATTCATGACACCACAGGTTATCTTCTTAAGATTTGTTTTATCAGGTGAAGGGATGACTGCTGATCCTAAAAGATCAAGTCTATTGTAGAATGGCCTGGGCCTACTAGTATCCATGAAGTTCTTAGTTTCCATGGTTCAGTCACATTCTATGGGCGATTCATCCGGGGATTTAGTTCTACTATGGCATCTATTACAAACTGCATCTGTAAAGGTGAATTCAAGTGGACCAAGGCAACACCCAAGGCCTTCCAAGAAATCAAGTCAAAGATGACTAAGGCTCTTGTCATGCAACTCCTTGACTTTTCCAAAGTCTTAGAGGTTGCATGTGATGCATCTGGGGTTGGGATATGTGGTATCCTTACTTAGGAAGGACATCCAGTGGCTTATTTTAATGAGAAATTAAATGAAGTCAAACAAAAGTATTTCACCTATGATAAGGAATTCTATGCGGTGATCTAGTCCCTCAAGTATTGGCAACATTACCTGTTGTCAATGGAGTTCCATCTTATTTTCTGATCATGAGGCATTGAGATATTTAGGCCCTCAGAAGAAACTTAACTCACAATATGCTAAGTGGGTAGAGTATCTTCAGCAGTACACATTTATACTGAAACATAAAGCCAGTTTAGAAAACAAGGTTGTAGATGCATTGAGTAGAAATGTCTACATCCTACATATGATGAGTGTACAGGTTACCGGATTTGATAGACTCAGGGAGGATTATGAGTCTTATTCGGATTTTGGTACCATCTTCCACTCCTTATAGGGCGATCATCCAATGAGGAGCAGAGAGTTTGTTATTCAGGATGGGTATCTCTTTCGAAGTATGCACTTATGCCTTCCTCACAGAAGTGTGAGGGACTTTTTGATTTGGGAGATGCATGCAGGTAGTGTGACTGACCACTTCGGTCGTGACAAGACCATTACTCTAGTTGAGGACCATTTCTACTAGCACAGCTGGAAGCAGGATATGGTAAAAGTGATAAAGCAATGTCGTACTTGCCAACTGGCAAAGCAGAGGAAACAGAGTCCAGATCTATATTCCCCTTTGCTAGTACCTCATAGTTTATGGCAAGATGTGAGCATGGATTTTATGTTAGGCCTTCCTCGCTCCCCGAGGCAGCATGATTCTGTGATGGTTATAGTGAATCGTTTTTCTATAATGACCCACTTCATACCATGTGCCAAGACTTCGGATGCCTCCAAAGTCGTTCGTCTATTCTTTAATGAAGTAGTCTGTTTACATGGGGTGCCCAAGTCTATAGTGTTTAACCGTGATGTTAGATTTGTCAATTATTTCTGGAAGACACTGTGGAAAATGATGGGTACCAAGTTGTAGTTCTCTTCTACTTACCACCCTTAAGCAAATGGGCAAACTGAGATGGTAAACAGAAGCCTAGGGACGTTACTTAGATGTCTGGTCGGTGAGAACCTTAGGGCATGGAATACTGTCTTATCTACCATAAAGTTTCCATATAATAGTTCGACCAATAAGACCACTGACATTAGTCTATTTGAGATAGTCACAGGTTATAGACCCAAGGCTCCTATAGACCTTATTCCTATGTCTACATCCCATCGTCCATCTGAGTCTACATTTGCATCACATATACATGCATTACACCAGGAGATCAGGCGTAGAATTGCTATGAGCAATGAGAGATATAAACAGTCGACTAATTTGCACCGTTCGTATCACGAATTTCAAGTCGGTGATTTAGTTATGGTTTGTTTTTGTCCTGAGCGGTACCCATCGGGGATTGCACGGAAATTGCATGTGAGGAGTTCGGGACCTTACAAAGTTCTGATCAAGATTGGACCTAATGTGTATGTCCTGGATATTCCAACTGACTTAGGGATTAACTCTACATTTAATGTGGAAGACCTTGTACCCTACCATGGCCATTCCACACCCGATCTTAAGTCTTTTGCAGACCCACAGACATTAGCCCCTCCGCCTCCTCAGCTTATACTACCACTTCCACCGGTTACTACTTGCAAGGGGAGATTGAGGCCATCTTAGAGGACCAGATTGTTTCCACTCGACGGGGAGGTTACCAGAGATACCTCGTTAAGTGGAAGGGCCGACCGGATATTAACAATACTTCACTGACAAAGAGTGAGTTACAGCGCCTTGATCCTAACATTCTGGAGCAGCACCGCAGCTGTTTAGGGTCAGAGGCAACTCTTTTCCCAAGAGGAGAGAGTTGATAAAGACATCGGATCTAAGCATGAGTTCCAGATCTACCAAAGGAGGGGCAGGAGAGTGGGACCCATGTTGTGGTTCCACTGGAGTCTTTTTATTATTTTTTATGTTCTTATGTCTCTTGTTAGAGGGGGACACATGTTTGTGATGGCACTTAAGTCTTTATTGAGTTGTTTAGGGTATTTTCGTTAATATTTGTAGTTAGGGGGTATTTTTGTCATGAGAATAGTAGACATGGGGGTATTTTAGTTTGCTTTCTACTTTATGTAATCAGCCCTAACTGTGGGATTCTATATATAGAGCCCACGAACAGGCTTTTGAATTATACAATAAATCCAGTTTTTTGAACTAGCGACGATGGTTTTTCTTCTTCATTGTGCTTGCAAGATGGAGACCCAGAACCCTAGAATGGGACTAGGCCCCCTCCTAGTTTAACGCTAGTGATGGAGGCTACTCCCTCCTCTTGGGTTAAAGGTTACATATCATTTTTTCTTTTCTATATTTTTTGTCTAACTTTTATCTGAATTTATTGTGTTGACCTGTGTTTACCTTAGAGAATCATCACCAACACTTTGATTCGAGAGTTTGTGTTGATCTGGAACCTCTAAGAGTTCATCTAGGCCCAAGCGACAACCCCTACAAATTCTTTCCTTCACTACTTGTTGATTTGAAGAGTTCCATTGGTTGAGTTCAAGTCCCAAGCGTGAAACCCAACTCAACTGAGTTCAGGTGATCATCTCCAGATCCTTCACGATCAAGTGTTGAAGTGATTGGGGCTTCCTAGAATACTTCTAACCCCTGGATGATCCACTCTTGACAGCCTCCCCACATCTTTTTGTTGATTTGAAGAAAATCCAAGTGGATTACTATGAATTAGGCGTGAATATCTCAAAAAAACTAATTGTACAAGATTGGCCACCAACTTCAGACCATCAGGGCTTTGACCAGTGGGTCTTTTCCAGGGTTTTCCTAACCTTTGGGCGATCTTAGTGTGCAGGTCCCACTTCTGAAAATTTTTAAAATAAAAAAAATCCAAGTTGGTTACTCTGAGGCAAGTCGCACCTCTTTTATAGGTTTGAAATTTTTGAGATTTTTTGAATTCCAAATTTTGGACACTGTGATCCTGGAAACTACTTACAAGTATCCTTAAAGACATTAAAAAGGTGTTTTACATTCAAACCTACTGGTTTCCCTCATTTGGTTCTCTTTTCGAATTTCTAAAAATTGTGGCTTTTGGCATGTTGTGGCATATGACTTAGAGCCAAGTTTTCAATTTCCTGGCCTAAACAGATCACCCATGAAATGTTATCATTGCCTAAATAATTTATTAAACCCAATTTTAGGCCTCTCAGACTATCCCTAGAGTTATTTGGTTTGTTTTCCTTGATTTTGGCCTAATTTAGACACTTTTCAAAAAATTTCAGTCATGGTATGTTTTTGTTTGGACCTTGCCTAAAATTTCCCCATTCCTAATATTTTTATCTTCCCTAGTTTAGTCTAATAATCAAGCATATTAGTTAGGTCTTTAATTGTTTATTATTTTGTGATCCTTAATTCCCCTATTGCATGTAGAACTTAATATAAGAACTACCTAAATTAGCTTGTGGACTTGTAAATAGAAATCTTGTTTATTTTTTTTTATTACTTTAGTAATTTTTTTCTTATCTCCTGTGCACACACTCACTACCTTACATGCATATTGCATCAAGACTTCCAGGTGCTGTTACAGATCAAGAGTTAAACGGTATCTTTGATTTCCTTGTCTGAATCCATAAAATGTTTCTAGAGAAAGTGTTGTAGGTTTTATGATGATGATAGGAGAATTCTGAAGTGCAAAAAATACAAGGAAGTGTATTAATGGTGGCTGAATGAATTAGGATGAGATGAATTTAGAGATTAATGGGAGAAATTTGTAGAGATGGATTTAATAATCTGGCTGAAGGGTTTATAGAAGGAGAATTAAGGGTTTGATGGATTAAACTAAAGCTAAGAGTTGAAAATAATGGGCTTTCAGGTTTGTATGAATGTGTTGATGGTATAATGTAAAGATTTATGATCTAATGTCAAAAGGGATTAAAGGGGATAGAAGTATGGGTGTTTGGCTGCTTGGGTGAGGTTAGGGAGTGTTTTGGATGAAGATGGAGGAAGGTGATGTAGATTTAAATGGAAGTTCTAGGTCTGGCCAGCAAGCTTTAATGGAAAAAAAATGTAGAAAATAAAGAAGAGGAAGGAGAAGGGGTAGAAGATGATGGAAATGGCTTGAGGGAGAAATCACCAACTCACATCACTTTGATTATCACCAACCAAAGATCCAAGTGTAGCCAAAACTTGGAGGAAGAACAAGCCAATCATGTGTAGCAGAAAATAACCAGAGAAAATATTTAAACTTCATTAAAAAAAAAAAAAGGAGAGAAGTGGGTCTCTTTAAAGCCCCCATGAGTCACTAGGGTTTCCCCTTCCCTTACATCAATAAAAGAAAGAAAATACAAAGGGGAAAGAATAAGAAACAAAATCAAAATTTGGTCCCCTCTTGGAGTGGTCGACCAGCCCATGTAATGGGTTTTATTACATAAGTTCTCTTATGTCCAATATAAAAAACTATATTTCCATCAATGTCCCTAATTCTAATACTTCATAAAACCATAAAATGAAAGAATCAAACCACTAATAAAAATTCTAAACAACATGTAGACTTCTTCCTTTGATGTCTCTCATATATACCACTATGGACCTCATGTGTGGACCCTACTAGGCCCATGTGTGGGTCCCACTTTGCCTCCCATATCCTCATCGCTACTTCTTCTATTTTTCTCCTCTTAATCTCTTCAATCTTCTTCTTTGTTTCTCCTTATTCTCTTTTTTTCTCTCTTTAATTTTGAAATCATGCTCACTAGTTTTGTTTGTTCTGTTAAGTTAGTATGGATTGAGTTTTTATATAATTTTCTTAATCAAATCATTTTAGATTTCCACGAAATTTTAGCGGTAGAATCCTAGTGCACATTAGAAAATATCTAGAAAGTTTTAGAATTATTTGATGCACGACCAAGGGTGTTTGGTAATTTTTTGGGTTTTGCCCTGAAATTCCAAAATTACCCTTTGGGCTTGTTTTTTTCTCTTTTCTTCTCCTCTTTGTTTCTAAACCATTCTAACTTTTTTTTTTTTTTGTGATTCAATTATCCGATTCTCATAATTTTGAGGCTACTTGTGAGTGTTTAGCATCTATTCTTAAGTGATTTGCTTTTGTTCTTTAAATCTATTTGTTCTTTGAGATTCTTGGGATATCCTACTTCAATTTTTGGTATCTTTCCTATTGTGCTGCATCAATTTTGGTATCAAAGTGATGTGGGATTGCCTATGAGAAGGCAGAAGTTTCCCACAATTATAGGGCCCAAACAACAATCAATACTCTTTAAAAGTTGAAATGCCACAAGGAACAAATTTTGGAAAATTCGGGGCAACAATGGTGAAATTACCAAATTGCCCCTAGCCATGCATCAGAAAATTTTGGGTTTTGGCAGGGTTATTCTCAGGCCCAAATTATATATATATTCCATATTTCAACAATTTTGGAGGTTGTTTAATATGTGTTTTTATAGAAAGAAGGTTGTTAGTTAGTGTTTGAGGAATTTATACAAACACCAAGAGTGCCTTGTGTACTGATAAAAGAATGGGCTGATTATTTGGGTTAAAACAGTCTACACATGATAAGGTTAGGCCTAATGTTAATTAGTGGTATTGATTAAGCACTAATTAGGAGACTGATTAAAGTGGGTGAGGGTTAAAACAAAGATAAATACGGTTGTATAAGAGACAGGTTTCAAGGTCAGAATAGGTTCAGGTTTTGGGGCAATTCTAGGACAGTCCATAAGGAAGATTTTGGGTATTTTAAGGATATGTTCTGGGCAGGTCTAGGATTAGATTTTCTGGGTCTAAAAATAGATAAAACAGCAAGGAATCAAGGAATTATGGTTCTGTAGAGAACTTAGGAGTGTATTATTGTTGTTTCTTAAACAAGACAACAAGGATCAAGGGAAAAACAAAATTGTCGTAGGGATTAGGAGAAGGTGGGGTTAAGTTTTCTGGTGAAGACAAGAGGGAAGAAATGGAGAAAAGTAATTGCAGGATATAGGGCTGAAGGGAGAAGAGTTAGCGTTTATAGAGATAAGAAGAGAGGAGGTATAATACCGAAGGAAGAGAGAGAGAGAGAGAGAGTTACCTGGTCCACTCAAGTAACCAAAACCTTCAACATTTCATTCAAAAATTCAATCACTGTCTTCGTACAACCCCAAATCACCTCTTATATATTTTAACTTCTTTTTAAATATGAAATGAAACCCTATTCTATTCCTATTTGTATAAAACCCCCTAGCTGAAAAGCCTTATTACAAAAACATCCCTAATATATAAAAAAAATCGACAAAAATACCCCTAAAACCAAAGGAAAAAAAAACTACTAACATGGCCCATTGGGCCTCCTCCAATAACTCTCTTTGGGCTTAGTCTTAGGCCTCTAAAGAGGGCATTGGTTGTTCAACCATTGCACAATTGCTACATTAACTCCTCCCCTCTGAAAAGAATTCAACCCCATTGAGTTAGGGGCTAGACCAAGAATGTCATCTCCTCCGTTGGATACGCGATTTAGCAAGTAGGATCTCATTGTCTTCTTCAGCTTCAAGTCAAGCACATCCTGGCAAGGAACCATGGTCATCTTCTATTTGTCATGCTTAAAAGAGTATGTATTCTTGAATCCGCAGTGTTGGGTTTTCTTGTCATATAACCATGGTCTTTCAAGTAGTAAATGACATACTTTGATAGGCAACACATCACAAAGAACTTGATCACGGAAGTTCCCAATGGAATAGGTAACGAGACATCTCTCACTAACTTCGAGATTTGTATTGTTGACCCATGCCGCTTTATATGGAACTGAATGGGGTTCCATTTTTAATCCCAACTTCTTATATGTCTCCTTAGACACTACATTAATGCAACTACCTCCATCAATGACTAAAGATCATAATTAACCATTGCATCTAACCCACATCTAGAAAATGTTGTTGTGGCGCCAATCCTCAATTCTTCATCCTTCTTGACTTCTCGAGTAGTCATGACAGGACGCAGAATACACATAGGCTTGTCATCATGTTCATTTTGCTCATCTGCTAGTGCGCACGCTCTGCCTCAAGAACTATCTCTTCGCCTAGGATATAAATCTCCTCCCTAAGGTCATCCTCTTGCATGGGCCACTTGCTTGAAAGACCCAAAACACGCTGACACTTAGTAGAAACATGCTCATACTCACCACATCTAAAACAAGGTTCTCGACCCTTTTGCACAGAACTATCAGGATTTTGGACACGAGGGAGCATAGTGGCTTTGACGGATTTCGATGCTACTATGGAGACGCCACTAGGCTGTGGCTTACTAGTTCTCCTACCAGTAAAAAAATCCAATGCTCTAGCTGACAACTCGTGGAGAACTCTCAAAGAAGGCTCGTTTATAAGGGACTCCCTTTAAGTTCTCATCCACCTAGTATGCAATGTGGATAGCATCATCTAATGTCGGCAATCGCGTATAGCTCAAACCAGCTGCAATTTGCGGGTGTAACCCTCGCATGTACATAGCCACCGTGATGTCATCATCCCACTTGGCTTTGGCCCACACCACCAAGCCATAGAAATGGCTAGTGTAATCTTCCATAGACATGGTGCCCTACTGTAACTATGTGAGCTGGAGATGAGCTCTCTGTCTATATCCTGGAGGCTCAAACCGTCGTTTCATGGCTGCTTTCAAATCCTCCCAGTTTCTAAAGGTACCTAGACGACGATGTTCTTCTTTGTAATTTTTCCACAACCTAGTTGTATCTTTCAATTTTACCTCGGCAAACTATAGATGTTTTCCCTTTGGTATGTCATGCCAGGTGAAAAAAGCCTCAATACTATGCAGCCAGTCAAAGAACACATTTGTGTCCTGTCCTCCATGAAAGTCTGGCACCTGTAATTGTACATAGCGATTAAGATCATGTTGGGCAGCACTATGATGATACTCAGATTTATCTGAAAAACCTCGCCTTGGAAGGTTAACCGGATCCACATACTCTAGCCTAGGAGGTACCACCTCATGCCGAAATTGGTGAGAAGACTCTCAGATCGGTGCACCACTCAGCTGGTGCAGAGGAGGGGTTGCATTAGAAGCCTCTTTATCTTGAGTGGGTGACTTAGGAGCTTCTTTTTGTGTAGACATATTCACTGTAAGGAGAGCTAAAGCCTTCTGAATTTCTGCCAACTGAGCTTGCATCCCAGTTATGGTGCTAGTAAGCTGCCTTACTTCCCCTCTAGTAGCTTCAATTGCTTGTCCATGCTCATCCACTATTGTGGACAAAGCGTTGTTGGTCACCATGTTTAAGATACCAAGTAGGACCCTTTAGCTCTGATACCAATTGATGCGGGATTACCTATGAGAAGGCAATAGTTTCCCACAATTATAGGGCCCAAACAACAATCCAATACTCTTTAAAAGTTGAAATGCCACAAAGAACAAATTTTGGGAAATTTGGGACGGCAATTGTGAAATTACCAAATTGCCCCTGGCCGTGTGTTAGAAAATTTTGGGTTTTTTCAAGGTTTTTCTCAGGCCCAAATTGTATATATGTTCCAAATTTCAACAATTTTGGAGGTTGTTTAATATGTGTTTTTATAGAAAGAAGTTGGTTAGTGTTTAAGGAATTTATACAAACACCAAGAGTGCCTTGTGTACTGATAAAAAAAAAAGGGCTCATTATTTGGGTTAAAACAGTGTGCACGTGGTAAGGTCAGGCCTAATGTTAATTAGTGGTATTGATTAAACACTAATTAGGAGATTGATTAAAGTGGTTGAGGGTTTAAACAAAGATAAATACGACTGTATAAGAGACAGGTTTCAAGGTTAGAATAGGTTCAAGTTTTGGGGCAATTCTGGGACAGACCGTAAGGAAGATTTTGGGTATTTTAAGGATATGTTTTGGGCAGGCCTAGGATTAAATTTTCTGGTTTGAAAATAGATAAAACAACAAGGAATCAAGGAATTATGGTTATGCAAAGAACTTAGGAGTGTATTATTGTTGGTTCTTAAAGAAGACAACAAGGATCAAGGGAAAAAAAACTATTGCAGGGATTAAAAGGTGGGGTTAAGTTTTTTGGTGAAGACAAAAGGGAAGAAAGGGAGAAAAGTAATCACTGGATATAGGGCTGAAGGGAGAAGAGTTAGGGTTCGTAGAGATAAGAAGAGAGAGGAGGGATAATAATGAAGGAAGAGAGAGAGAGAGAGAGAGTTACCTGGTTCACTCGAGTAATCAAAATCTTCCGACTTTTCATTCAAAATTCAACCAATGTCTTCATACAACCCTAAATCACCTCTTATATAATTTAACTTCTTTCTAAATATGAAATAAAACCCTATTCTATTCCTATTTGTATAAAACCCCCTGGCTGAAAAGCCTTATTACAAAAACATCCCTAATATAAAAAAAATAACAAAAATACCCCTAAAACCAAAGAAAAAAAAAACTACTAACAAGGCCCATTGGGCCTCCTCCAATACCTCTCTTTGGGCTTAGTCATGGGCCTCCAAAGAGGATATTGATTGTCCAACCATTGCACAACTGCTACATCACAGAGCTTATATCCTAAATTAGACACTGATTTTGGTGCGTCCACCAGGCAGTCCTAAAGTCGAAGACCGAGGTTTCTCGGAGGTTAAAACCTCTCAAAGGACCACATTCTCACTGAAAACAAGTCTTATACATCTGGAATGTGAAATCTGTTTATATATATTAGGTGTCAACTCATAAGAAATCCTTGGCCACATAAAATATAGAAGTCCCTTGCCAATATATAAACATATAAAATAGAAGTCCTTGGCCAAATATATAAATATATGTAATAGATGTCCCCAGCCCAATGTACAAGTAGGATCTTGGCCCATAAAACCAAATTCCTTAGTGTTCCAAAAATAAACATAACAAATATCTGATCACATAATATCTAGTTCCTGGAAGCAATATATAAAAGATGAAGTGCTACTATATTGGCCCCAACATTCAAAGCATAAATTTATATAACATTGTTGATGTATGTCAATCTCATGGGTATATGGGTAGTGTTAGGAGTTTTGTAAGTGTCCTGTGTGAGCTCACAAGTTCATATCATGAAGCCAAAAAGGACCAAAGGCCCAAGGAAAAGCACTGGGAAGAGGCACACCAAGGAAGGTATATATCATGTATGCATATCATTTTGTGTGTTTAAAAATGATCCTAGACATGGTTTAGGGTCCCTAAGAATACCCAAATCAAGATGTCCAAGGACATCCTAAAGAAATCAGCTCAAACTTGAAGTGCAGAAAATTTTAGTCAAAAGTTTCGCAATCGATTTTGGCAAAATCGATTACGAAACTCGCAATTGCTTTCGGTGCAAATTTTGCATCTCAGTCAAGCACTCCCAAGCCTAAAACCGACAACCCAAAGAAATCAGCTCAAACTTAAAGTATAGAAAATTTCAGTCGAAACCGATTGCGAAACTCAGAATCGGTTTCGGTGCAAATTTTGCATCTCAGTCAAGCACTCCCGAGCCCAAAACCGATAAGCCCAAATCAGTTTCAATAAGAGTTTTAGGAAATTTCTCAAAACCCAAATTGGTTGCAAAACCCCAAACCGATTTAGGGCCTAATGGGCACTCGAAATTGATTGTGGATTTTGAAACCGATTTGGATCCCAAATCTATTGCAAAACCCCCAATCGATTTGAAGGGCATTTTTTGAAGAAAAAAAAATTATACGAAATTTTAGACGAAAGTTTTGAAATTTAAACCCTGTTTTTTTTTTGATAAATTAATTTAAACCCCGTTTTAGCATTTTTAAATGCCTAAAATGCTCCTCCCTTTACCATATGCCTATCCTAAGGTTGTAGATACTCCTCTTTACTATAAAAGAGACTTTTTCCCTTTAGGTAAGTAATCTTCAATACTCCAAGTTAATTTTTGAGAGAGCTAAGAGGCATACTATTTTGAGTCTCTTTCACTGTGTAAACCTCCATTGTCTACAGATTGTTGAGCTTTAGTAGTTAGCATTCTACACTTCTCTCTCTCATTTCTACTCTTCTATTGAGCATCACTTCTACTATTGAGGAGAGGGTGTGGTGAGCACTTTCCCAAAGAAGAACTCATCTTTGGCTAAGCTCAAGGAGTACTAGAGTCAAGTACTTGGAGCTTGTGGGTAGCTTAGGTATACTAGCTTAACAATGAGCATTCCACATTTGAGCAACTAGCAACATCAACCATACAGTGGTAATATTTGTTTGTCTTTGCATTCATATTCATTATTGTTATTACTTTGCTTTCGCCGAAGACACCGGAAGCTTGACTACCTCCGTCAGAGACACCAGAAGTAGTACACACTCACCGAAAACACCAAGTGTTGTTGTTTAGCTTGCTATTGAGCAAGTAGATAGGTTTGTATATTGACCTAGGTTGTAATAGTACCTAAATGAAATATACCTAAGCTCGGTAATGAACTTTAGAAGAGTAGACGTAGACCCAAGTGCCGAACCACTATAAATCTTGTATTATGATTTGTGGTTGTGTGATTGCTTGTCTCTCTATTTTATACTATATATTACTCTTGCTTAGAATATGCTTGATATTATTCTTGAGTAGTCACATTGAAACACACACTCACTTAATTGAGCTAAGTGTAACAATAATCAATAACATCCACAAGACAATTTTAAAAAGGGATAAAATAAATTTTAGAAATCCTATTCACCCCTCCTCTAGGATTACTTTCATGACATTTCAAAAATAATGGTTCAAAGCAAAAAAGAAAAAAAAAAGAGAAAGATAAAGAAAAAAAAAGGGAACTATGATCCCTTGCAACATAAGAGATTCTCTACAGAATTTTATAAAGAACCATGACAATATGGGATATCTTCTTTTTGAAAAAGGGAGATTTCCTGGTCTTAATCAAAGTACTAGAGATTTTGTAGAGAACCATAATCTTCTTCTAGACATGGTATTCATATACAAAACCATAATCTTCTTTTCACAAACAACAAAATTTTGTATAGAACTATGATATTGTTCAACATGTGAACTTCGTAGGGAAACCCCAAAATATCCTTTCAAAATCATGCCTTGTAAAATTATTCAGATCCCTCAACATTTGAAGAAATTTTGAGTACAAGTCAAAGTACATAAATCAGGCAATTGATCAAATTTTGACAAAGAATGAATCACCCCGTCTAGATACCCTTAACCCAAACCAGTTTATATGAATAGGGAGAAAAAAATTTAGAGCTTAGAGCAAAAACCAGAAATAACATTCTAACCTAGGCTTGTTAGTATTCCTACTAATAGGAGAAGAAAAGGGAGTAATAAAGTTCAAACTTGGAGTGAAAACCAGAAATGGCACTCTAAGTTACCTATCTTTCAACATCCAAATATACCAAAAGGCAATGGGAAGTTTGTCATATTCTTCCTAAAATTGCTTCCAATCTTCGTCATTCATAAAAGAACCTTTCTTCATGACATATGTATACCATATTCAATTTATTATTCGTATTAAACATACAAGACATTATCCCTATTTAAAAGTCCTCTAGGACCTAATCCAACTATTCATGGGGATTTTAGAACAAGATCCCTCATATGCCGGCAACAAGCACAAACAACTCAGATGTCATAGTTCAGATCATCAATCAACCAATTTGGTCATTCTCTACTAACAAATTATAAAGATATGTGCCTTCTCCAAAAGTGATTAGGAAAACTTGCTCTGAAGATTCAGAATCATAGGTATTGCAAACCAATTCAATCAATGGCCAATTTTAGGGCCACAAAAAAATGAAACAATCCAACCACTAGGCCATGTTGAATGCCATATTCAAAATAGTCTTTGAGGCCATTTTGAAGGCCACCTTCAAACCAACTATCAGATCATTTTGGAGGCCGCTTTCAAACGAACTATCAGGCCATGTTGAAGGCTGCATTCAAAATAGTCTTTTAAGGCCATTTTGAAGGCTGCTTCCAAAGCAACCATCAGGCTATGTTGAAGGCCACATTCAAAATAGTCTTTCAGGCCATTTTGAATGCCTCTTTCAAACCAATCATTAGGCCATGTGAAGGCCATATCCAAAATAGTCTTTCAGGCCATTTTGAAGGCCACTATCAAAATAGACCTTGAGGTCCTCTTGAAGGCCATTTTTTAAAATTTGGCAATCTTAAAGGCCACAAATCATCATCATTTGGCCATTTTGAAGGTCATTCTCAAAATAATAATAATAATGAATAACACAAAAATTCATTTGGCCATCTTAAAGGTTATATTCTAAGAAAATTATGGCTTACCCAGGCCACCACAAAAATCATCAGACCAATCCAGGCCCTAAAAAAATTTCTTCTTAAAAAACTCAAATCAAATCATTGGGCTAATCTAGGCCACAAAAGTCTTGGCTTGACATACCAGCCACTGTCAAAGTCTATTGATGTTGCTTTTCGGGTGTGAGCAATATCACATCATACCATAGCTATCTATTATCCATGATGTAATCCCTTAAAGGTATTCATGAAATAATATTTAGCACTAATCTTTTAGGGTCTCCACAACCTTCTGAGCAAGCTTAAAATTTTTTCTCCCAACAAGCCCTATCAACCATTCAGGTTTAGTAACTTCACATCAGTGTGATGCTAAAGAAAGGTAAATCGATGTTGCTCTTTGGGTATGAGCGATATCACATCATACCATAGCCTATCTATTATCAATGATGTAATCCCTTAAAGGTACTCATGACATAGTATTTAGCACGATCTTTTGGGATCACCATAGCTTTTAGAGCAAGCTTAAGAAAATTTTCTCCTGATTGAAGCCCTATCCGCCCTTTAGGTTCATAACAACTTGTCGATGATGTTTCAAGAAAGATAATCTTCCTGAAATTCTGGCTGCTCAGGTGTAGTCAGGTGTCAGAACATCATACCATAGTCTATCTATTATCCATGGTGTAATCCCTTAGAGGTAATCATGGCATAATATTTAGCACTGATCTTTTGGGATCTCCACAGCCTTCGGAGCAGGCTTAAAATTTTTCTCCCAACAAGCCCTCATCATGCCACTTAAGTTCGGCAACTTCACATCGGTTGTGATCTTACAAGAAGGCAAGTTGGCATCTGTTGTTTGGGTGTGAACAATGTCATTCATCCAGTGGCCTATTTATTTCTTGCATGTTGAAACCCTTAGAGGAATTCATGCAAAAAATACATAGCACTGATTTTTTGGAATCTCCATGGCTTTTAGAGGAAGCCTTAACTATCTAAACCCTATTTGGCCCTCTACTTGCAATATCTCACATTGGGACACTGCAAGGAATGGCAGAAACTATGATACTTGTCGGTTGGACAAGCAAGTAACGCAATTCATTCTATAAGTTTGTGTAATTTTCAAGTCCGTAATGTAAACCTTTGCGTTCACTTCAGACTAGAAAATCACCCTCACAACACCCGGTCAATCTAGACCATCCACAGCTTTCCAGAGAGAGCATAACAACATCTCCCATAGAGTCTTGTCTAAGGCTACGTTGATGCAACACAGGGTATTCTAGTTTATCCTGTTGTAGGTCAAACCAATTAATGACCACTCTATTTAGCCAGTTATCTGCCACATGACTCGGTAAGGTCACCCTATAGTATTACCTGACGCAACACAAGTGACACTATAAATTCAATCCCTAATACTAGCAATACTTTGAACCACAATTTCAACATCATACAAGGTTCAAACAACTATTATCTAGCATGGTTAACTTTGAACCCCACAACTTCTCGAAAAGAGCGTGATGACATCTCCCAATTGTGTTGCCGATCAAACTACTGCCACTTCAACAGCTTAACCTATTAAGCATAAGCCACCCCCGTGACAAGGCTTATATTGAGACATAAGTGCGAGTCTCATTCCTTCTAAACATTGTGTGATATGCTTACTGTGATAGCAATTGGGATGTCATTACCTGGGCAAGGCATGACAATCGATCTTATGGGATCCCACCCTAGCTTTGAGGAAAGAGTTGTTGTAAAATTTCCTCTGATTTGTCTCAAAAACTGTAGTGTGGTTCATAGACAAGGATACCATTATAGATTTGATCCATAGTCTATATATTTCATTAATTTATGATGTAAACTTAGAGGTATTCATAAATAGTATATAGAATTGACCCTCCAAGGTCCCATGGCTTTTAGAGAAAGCTACCCAAAATCTCTCATTGAGTCCTCTAGTTTGTAAACTTTGTCCAGAACAAGGGCAAAGGATACAAGAATTTAATGTTGCTCGCTTTGGACAATGACAACATTATAGATCAATCTATAGCCTACAAACCCCATCAATTTATGATATAAACCCTTAGAGGAATTCATAAATGGTATATAGCACTGGCCCACAAAGGCCCCACAACTTTTCTAGAGAGAACTTCCCAAAATCTCTCTGTGAGTCTCTTCATTTGTAACTTTTGTCCAAAATGGGGGCAAAAGATACAGTCCATTTCATAGTTTATGAGAGATATGGTGCTTGTAACCTTTGTCCAAAATAGGTACAAATGAAGCAATCAACTCCATAAACTATGGGAATATTGTTCATTGTAACTCTTGTCCAAACCAGAGACAAAAGTTACAATTTGCACTACAACTTATGAGAATTCCATGAAAGATCTTTATCCAAATACAGGGGCAAACAATACAATGGTCTCATAATATTATGTATCACAATTGATATAGAAACAAAAAAAGTGTGGCTTTCAGCAATAGAAATCTAGCAGATCTGCCATACATATCTCAACAAATAATCATTGGGAAAAGTCATTGAGAAAAGAAAAATTCTATTAACGATCAACAGATCAACATACAAAAAAAGAGTATAGCCAGAAATAAAGATAAATGTTAAGATCATCATGTTAGTTTGTATGAATTTATAGCTTGTGCATGACCGGATTTCTATGATGTTTTCTGCAAAGTTTTTTTTAGCAATTGTACCTTATGTCGGTGACTTACATGTCTCCCGATGCAGTGCATATGCGAATAGTAACACCACTAGGGGCAGAGGAAGAACCATTAGCTTAAGACTTAATTTCAAAATTTGACCTTATCTTTAGAAAAGATAGATAATCTTTTAATCAGCTAAGACTTAATTTCAAAATTTGACAAAAATATGATTCATTTCAAAGGATTTGCAAGAAAACTAATTAAATGGATTCTCTATCCGAGAAGGCATTTCAAAAAACAAAAGTTTGCAAAAACCCTCAACCCAAAAGGTTGAAACCGATTTTGGCCCTCCAGTTCTACCCACCAAAATAGTTATAAGTTTGCAAAACAACCAGCCAAACATCTGTGAGTTATACAAAAGTGAAAATACTACCTCAGTCAAGCCAAAATTTAGGCACTGTTTTCCTTTGCCATACGTACCAAAAGGGAGGGGGCATCTGTCAGCACCCAAATTTTGACTCGGATCAATCAATGGAATCAAATGGGTTCATTACATCATGAAATACGGCAAAATCTAGATACCCTTAAGCTTTAGATAGGAAGGCATTACCAATGGATACTCTGGTCGCAAGCCTAATAATAGTGTCCAAACTCTATCCAAAGGTCAATTGGGTTAAACCCTAATTTCCCCACAAAAGACAATCTATGACTTGGAGGGTCCAAATCTTGGACCATCAGATTTGTTTCATCTTGAATTTGCCAAGCTTTATAAGTATTCCCACATTGAAACATTAAAGGGTTGGAAAATTACCATTTTACCCCTACACCCTTAAAAATCTCAACTAAAGTCTTTTCAAAGACTCCTCAACCTTCAAAAATCCTTCCACAATACATCATTTTTTAATTTGCCAACCTTTATAAGCCTTCCCACATTGAAGCATCAAAGGGTTGATAAATTACCATTTTACCCCTACACCTTTAAAAATCTCAACTTTAGGCTATTAGATCCATTTTCTCTAGGACTCCTCGACCTCCATAAGTCTTCCCACAATGAAGCACAAAGGGCTGGGGAAATTATCATTTTACCCCCATATCCATAAAATTCACCATTTCTCTCAAAATTATACCCTTAGTAGACCTTAAACATGGCCCTAATCACCCAATTAGCTCCAAGTCAAATCCTATACCCTCCTATCCTATTTATCTACAAAATTGTCTAAAGAACCATGATATCCAGAGACCCAAGAAACCGTAAAGTTTCAATATTTCCCCAAAACCTTAAAAGACAATTTTGGCCATATTTAACCTTCTATAAGTCCCCGAAAGGCCTTCGAACAACCAAATTCAAATCAGTCAGAGGCCAACTCTTGATTTTTTTTCCAAGAGTTCAAGGATAGCCACCAAACCTAAGTATTTCCAGGGCCACTATACACCAATTTCTCCAATCTCCCCAGAAGAAGCCTAATCATTTTATGGCAAGTGATGGATCTTCGGTAAACCTCTGAAAGTCTGTCACAAATCAGAAACTCAGCTAATCTGTGGCCCCATATTGGCAAGTCCAAGATCTCTCCAGAAATGCCACATCAGGACCTCTAAGAGACCCAATATGTCCTAATCACCCAATTCTCTCTCAAATCACAACAAAACCACTTCTATCAGCATTGGACACTTAGTGAACCTCCAAGAACTCTCTGGAAATCCAAATCCCTCAAGATCAGGCTCATTTTCTTAGGTTTTTTGAGATCTTCAATAAATACCCTGATAAACAAGTCCATACATAGACCAAGCATAGCTCAATGGCCCAATTCTTCATAAGTCCAAACTACATTCTTTAGCTAAGTGACCTTCCTTTAGGAACCTGTCGGGAATTCACTGGGAATCAGATTGTGTGCCTATTAGGTCTTGTGGACTCATAATTCCAAGACCCAAAATGTCATGATCCCCAATATTCCCACTTAAGGTCTAGGAAAAATCCATTTAAATTCCATGAGAAGTTTGGATTGGGACAAATCAGGGTTTCAGACATATATTTTGACTTAGGTATCGGATTCGCAAACTGTCAAAGCCTGTGTCTTACAAACTCCAAAGGCCATCTTTTTTATCAATAATTCAAAAGACAAATTTTACCATTCCTTCACAAGTGTGAGTCATTTTGGGGCCATTTAGAGCTAGTTTTGACCTCCTACCCCTCCTTAAATCCAATTTCGATAGTTGCGTTGCCACCAGAACATCCAGGAGATGTGAAAAAACCATAAACCTTGAGAATTTTGGAGCTATAAAAACCAAAAAGCAATCCCAGATAGTAAAGGGGAAAATTATAGAAAAAACAATCATTGCTTTTCCAAACAAATTCTGTTTTTCCTAAAAATATCCCCTAAAGCTACTTTAAATCTATGCCCCTCATTTGGAATATTCCAAATGAAGGGAATAGATCCTAGGGACCTCTACTTTAACCACTGCATCCATCCTCACCTCCTCACCCCAACCACATGTTCCTATAGGCCCCACCACCCTCTTCTACCTCCTTCCCTCATCCATCCATTTCCCAAGGGCCCCACCACCTTATTCACTACTTCATCCCTCTCCTCTCACTTGCCCCCACCTCCTTATGAGGACCACACACCTGCCTCCTTTCCACCTCCCATCCTTTATAACATTCCCTTATTCACCACCTCACCTTCACTCTCCACCACCCATCCCCTTGGGCCCACTTTGACATGGCCATCCATGTCATCCCCTCATGGACCCCCATGCCTTGATCCCCACCTATAAACCCCCCCTATTCTCAGCCAAAAGAAAGAGAGAGAATTTTGGTTGAAAAAATTCCCAAAGAAAGAAAGAAAAGAAAAATAGAAGAGAGAAAAGAAAAAAGAGAAACAGAAAGAAAAAGAGGAAGGAAAGCTCCAAAACCAGGTTGGTCTCCCTCCCCCTTTTCTTTGTTTTCTTGTCCCCTTAGACCCCTTATGATGTAGACAACTTGTTCTTGAATCCATCTAAATGGCCCTATGGTGGGACATAGGGGAGACAAGCCTTTTTAGCTTTATTTTTTAACAACCTATGGTGCAAAGACCATAACTACCTCCCTACTTGGAATCTAGAGCTCAAATTTTGTTTGAAAGTCACTATCATATGATTTACCGGCCAACCAAATTTGAGCCCTAGATGATACCATTTGTGTAACAACCCTGAAATTCATTACCTTATTTGGGTGTGAAACTAGATCACTACTAAACCAGATCCATTTGAAATTGGCAATAAATTTTAGTCTTTTTCTTGAACTTGTGATTTTTATAGAATACTTAACCTTAACTTTAAAACAACATAAACAGTGGAATTGTAAACTATCACATCTAACCATAATCTTAAAGATGTAGTAGAAATAAACCATAACATATAAATAAACTATCATGTCATTAATCTCCCATCATTATATCATAGATATAAAACTACAAGTCTCAAGTCAAAGTTTAATCCTAATATAAACCATATTAGAGTTTAATACAAGGTACGAGTCTAAATTGGATTGAAACAACTAGAAGGAAAAGCATTAGCTGCATGCCTCCTCTTTAGCCTCAAGGTACTCTAAAAAGGTGCACATGCACTAACTCTCTCCTATAATAAAAATGGTATAGATGGGTGAGATCCATGGCTTGTAAGTAGGTACAAAAAACCTACTACAGAAATCAGATGGATAAAATACAAATCTTTTAGTATGAAAATATTGGTTTCATCTCCATATAAAACACATAAAATTCTCTAGCGTGTATACATGTGCTAGTGTACATATATCATCTACTAAATATCACAAGATTCATTCATCATCATGGTTCATCATGTAAACTAGGCATGACAATATACATGATTACATGGTATTCTTCTAACATCTACATATGGAAATATACATTATTTTACATACTCATGACATTCTTATCATATCTATCGTTGGCAATATACATAGAAATATGTGTTTATAATCACATGGTAAACATTTTGTAGTCCATCCATAGTGAAGATATCTAGTATACATCTCAATGAGTATTTTTATTCAGTTCTCATGCATAGATTATACTTTCAGAATATAAATATGTGTATACAAATCATTTTAAACTAAGCATATATTATTCTTAATCAATAAGCAATCATAACAACACATTTGCATAATGAGTCATATGATCTTTTACTTCTTTATTCAATAAGCCTACAATTACCTTAGTACTTACCATTCACAATCTTACTTATTACTCATCATAGATTACTTATCATTCATTAGTTTTCATTGTCCATGTCTTAATATTTACTTATCACTTTTCATTTGTCATTTAACATTTATCTCTTTTATCATTGAGTTGTACCCCAATAGAAGAATCATCATACATCTCTATTACTCTTATATAGTTTAGGAACTTATATGTCACATGTCAAGTGTTTCACAATAGTGTCTTACTACATAACATATTTAAGTGTAAATAAATCATGAAAGGTTTTCAACAAACACATCACATAGCTCACATAAGGGTCTCCAACATAGAATATCATATAACCGTATAAGGTCTCATACACATCATATCACATAATCCATGTAAGGGTCTCTGTCATAGCGTATCATATAAACAACATAAGGTCGCCGACCTAGCATAACACATATAAACCATAAAAGTATCTCAGACACATCACATAATCCACATAAGGGCCTTCAACACAACACATCACATAATCCATGTAAGGGTGTCTAACACATCATATCACATAACCCTTATAAGGGTTTTTGCACCCAAGAAGGAAAACCCGTATAACGGTCTACGGGCCCACAAAGGGGCAACCCACATGGGGGTCTCCAGGCCCAAGAAGGGCAACCCACATAAGGGTTTACGGGCCCACGAGGGGGCAACCTACATTGGGGTCTCCGGGGTCTTAAAGGCCATATACATGTATAAAGGTCACAAGGACTAACCCACTTAGGGGTCTCTTGGCCTGAAAGGGCATATTCCCACATAGGTATCATATCACATCCTCACATCTAAAATCAAGTATCAAATCCATGTTTTAATATCTTAAAATAACTACTACATATTTATGACGAATATGAAAAGTATCCATGCATCATAACTTTGAAGGACCCAAACTAGCATACCATCGGTGTTAAATCAAGTGATTCCATGCTTCATAAATCGTATAGGAAAACCAAAGTGAGAAGCAGCATGAATATATAACACAACTCATGCTAAAAGTAACATGCTCACTTAAATATTTGGTATCATTTTCTTACTCTTGCTTATATTTTTCTTCCACTTATCTTACACTTTATACACACTTTGATTCACTTGCTTATACTCTTATTTCACTTTATACTTTTCTTACACTTTTGTTCACCTTGACACATTGTATTATATCCTTAGTTGAAGGACCTTGATAGAAAGTTATACATTGTATTTATCCCCAGTGATAGGACCTTAACTATAACTTGACCATGATAGAATATTGCACATTGTATTTATCCCCAATGGCAGGACCTTGACCATATCTTGACCCTGATAGAATATTGCACATTGTATGTATCCCCAATGGCAGGGCCTTGACTATATCTTAACTTTACATCTTGATATTTACACCTTCACATTGAGATCTTGACATTTAGATCTTGACTTTTACATTTTGACATTTACATCTTGACATTTAGATCTTGGTATTTACATCTTGACTATTACATCTTAACTTTTATGCCTTGATATTTAGATCTTAACCTTTACATCTTGACATTCATTTTACTTATCTTATTTTATGTTTTTTGATTCTTTATCCATTTTACTAATCAGTGGTTCATAACTAACTTACGTTAATATCAATATATGAACATTCTTTGATCATAATACAAGAACATAAATTATTCATATGTTACATTCGTTAACTTAGTAATAAAGAAGAAATCTATCATTATAGACATTCATTAGTATCATCAAAAGGCATCTAAGAAACATGTAAATAGTAAGGTAAGCATTAAGAGGCATTTTATCAAACATATAGTGTCAGAATTAATGGACTAGCATGGGAAGTCAATAAGGCATTACAAATTACCATAATTCGACATATATTTGATGAAATTTATCATGGGAGACATTAAGCTCATGTTAGGAATCCGAAGACATCCAAGAAACATGAGAGTAATATGAAAAATCCATAAAAAGAATTTTATCAAACATGTAGAGTGCAAGAATTAATGAACTAGCATGAGAAGTCAAATAAGCATCACAAATTACCATAAGCCGACATATATTGAAGGAATTTATCATGGGAGAATTAAACTCATACAAGGAATCTAAAGACATTTAACATCTCAAGGAAATACATATGCATATGACGTAAAACCACTTTTTCTTACAAATTAGATTTGGGATTTCTAAGATCCTAGCATAATATAGTAAGGTCTCATCATAATTTACCATAAGAGTTAGGTTCCTATTGTTCTAACAAAGGTCTTCATAAACATACGAGAAGACATTCATAGAATCAATATTTCACCATTACAAAGCTTCTAAGAACCTAGAACAAACAAAAATGTAGTAAGTTTTGTATAACTATTTACTCAAGTTTCTTTTCCCACTTTTTAAGAAGATCTTGGAGAATAACATCCTTTACCTTTCCTCTATTCTCTATAAATGATATAGAATTAGTGTAAATTAAATTAAATATGATGATCTAATAAAAAAATGAGCTAACTTTGAAGATTTCTAGAGTTGGGAGTGAAACTTATCCAATTTAGGGAAGAACTCTCACACTTAGCTCTCAAATCCTTTACTTCTCTCTAACTCTTTCTCTCTTGGTGTAAATGAGGTCATTAAGGTTTTTCCATTTTATTTATAGATTTTTGGGTCGAGTTGGGGGCATCTCACTCCCAAATATGAAGAAAAATCACTTTTTCCTTAAAAAATTGCATTCTGGGCATTTGGATCGATCTTGTGCATTTGGATCGATCCTGCATAAATACAACACTTTTTAAGCATTTTTATGAGAATCAAGAAGTCTTGGATTGATCTTTGATTAGTACAAATAATTTTGGATCAATGTAAATAAATTGGATCGAACTAAGAAGTTTGGATTGATCCAAATAAGTTTTCCCAGTTTTTCCCCTTGCACTAAAACACTTATTACTTTCTCTATAGAACTCAGAGTCAATATCCATTTATTGGTTGGAAACTAGACTCAAAGACCTTTATAACAAGGTATTTTGTTTACCATATTTCACTCAGGATTGGTATTAGTGGGCCCAAAAAGTTACCCCAAATATGCATGTCTATCAATATAGACACCGTGTAGGAGAATTTGAATAACTTCTAGGAAACTCGTAATTACACACCATTTGTTTTGTTAGAAATTAAAATCCTATATATTTTTATAAAGGTATGACATGGCCTCTAATTCTCTTAGAATTGGTGTCAGTGGGCCCATAAAGTTACCTTAAATGCAAAATCAGGATAACTTTCAAACTTGACAAGTTCGAGGCCTAACATAGGTCTTACACTTCTAACTTGGTCCAAAGGGTTCCTAAACCACTTTATGATATGTCTAAACA
>JAOXJP010232804.1:0-10410 GCA_025762735.1 Platanus orientalis | reverse complement strand
AAAATTGACCTGGGTGGAGGTAGTAAAGAGGGACATGACAGCTTGTAATTTAACAACAGATAAGGCCCTAAACAGAGTGGAATGGCGGAACAGGATTCGTGAAGCCGACCCCAAATAGTTGGGATAAGGCTGTTGGTTGTTGTTGTTGTTGTGATATTGTTTACTATGCTGTTGATCATGGTTATCATTTAGACATTTATTGGACATATTTCACCCAATAAATTTTTGTTCTGAACCTTAAGTCTTGTGTATGTAATGGTAGATTATTTACTTAGTTTGTGAGGATATAAAATATGAAATGTCATTGGTGGAAGTTTTCAACAAAAACAGAAAACCATCTCTTTTTTATTTGTAATTGATGGTATGTTGATAATCAGTGATTACAAGAATGCCATTGTTCAATTTTTGCTTGAGCTATGCATAAAGTAACTCTGTAAGAGAAATAAATAAATAAAATTGCTATATGGAATAAAGTTGTCAGGAAATGATATTGCCAGAGCTATATTCGATAATCCAGAGCTAAGCTTACATTTTGACGGCGATTGGAAACTTTTGCATCAAACAATTGAAATCTTTGCCCTGGCTTATCAAAACTATTACCAAAGTTGTCAAGCTACTTTCTGAGATAACTATAGTTACAAGAAGGTTGTTTTTACCAATAATACCATCATAAAATGTTTAATCCATAAGGTACTTGTCATCTAACTAGTCTTCAGGTAACTGAACAGGACCAAACAATTGAACCATTCAAACCATCAATAGGGCCTCTTATTGGGTTGGCTGAATCATAAACCTAAAAAAAGCTCAGAAATCATTCTTAATTGCCAATACATTCTTAACCATGAAGTCGTACCATTCAAACAGGGGTTATGTTACCTACTTCTGAGCAGAGAATGGAGAATTTTTCCACTTTTGTCAGGATTTTTTTTTTTGTCAAAAGCTCTTAAATTTTATTATAAAAAAATAACCTTAAAGAATTCACTTCATTTCTCCTATCTGAGAGTACAACAGCTTGAGTTTTAGTGTGTAAGAAAAGGAATAGGGTTTTTTAAAATGAAAAAGAAAAATAAGAAATCTGGTGAACATCTAAATTCGGTAAATAGAAGTAATTATTGATTAGAAACCTATGCCCCTCAATGAAATGATCCTTTCGGGGTAAGTAACATATTTCCCTTCTTAAAACATGTGACCATAAATTTGTTGTACTTTGGTATTATTTTCTTATATGTTTGTTTTTTTGGGATAAATCTCTTATATGTTATTTGGGGGTTTGGTGATGGTTCTCATAGGGCATATTTACCGCTTAACACTCCTCACGCTTGGGTATGGTCAGTATGTGCTCTATTGGTATTGGTGTGGTTGTTGCAGTGTATTTTTTATTGTTGGTATGTTTCCCAAGTGGGGATTCTTGATTCTAGTAGCTCTATTAGCTTGAAGGTGAGTTACATGGGTATGTGGAGATCTAATATAAAGCTCATTTTAGAAATCATTAAAAATGTTTATGGTTTGAAACAATCACCAAGAGCGTGGTTTGACTACTTTTGTGATGCCATGGTGTCGTATGATTATGTATAGTGTCAGGCTGATCATACTCTCTTTGTGAAGAGATGGGGCAGCAAACTTATGGCATTAATTGTGTATGTAGATGACATTGTTGTCATTGGTAATGACGAAGTCAAAGTTGAACAATTAAAGTGCTACTTAGCAAATGAGTCTGATATTAAAATTTGGGGCAACTTAAGTATTTTCTTAGGATATAGGTGTTGAGATACATTACTTTGAGGGTAGTATTGGTAGAAGTCTCATATACATGTATATATATGGTATACCGTATACCATATACTATGGTATACTATCTCTCTCTCTCTACATACATTAATAAAATATTTCGTGTGTGAAGTGATGCACATACAATTATCTCAAAGGTTTCTCTCCATTCTTTTTTTATTTCTTCTTCTTCTCTTCTTTTTTCCTCTCGTTCTTCTTTACAAATTTCAAGTTGGTATCAAAGCTAACACCAAGATCAATTGTTGCTGAGAAGAAAAAAAAAAGTTGCACTGGTACAAATGCTGACGTTAGCATGTTCGTACGGCGTCAGACCCTCAAACCCTAGGGATCTGGGTCATTTTGATTTATGAAGAATTGTTGTGATTTTTGTGGAATTTTTTAATCAGTGGAAAGTGGTTTTTCAAAGAGGTTTCTTGAAGTTAGAAAAAATCTCTCGAATCTCATCAAATCATTCGATTTGATCGCATGGGGAGTTTTTTGCTTGATTTTCTGGTATAGGTAGGATGGTTTTAGAGAGAGGAGTCTGTAGGACTTGACCTCGTGTGATTTGGTTGGGTTTTGAAGCTTCAGCGAGGATTTTCGTCTTCCCAAATTGCTGCCAAACGATATTTGGGAGTTTTTCTCTCGATTTTTTTATTAAAAAATTGCGAACACTCTTCAATCATGGTGATGTTGATCATGGTGTATGTTATCACCCTTGTGCACGTATGCTTGGCTTCTCCCTATTTTTTTGGCTTATTTGCGATGGTTTGGTGGTTTTGGCATGTTTTCGGGTTGTGTCTGGTTTTTATATCGTACTCTGTGGATCGTAGTGGTGTGTCTGGATTTGTAAAGATTACAGTAGGCTTGTTTGTAGTGTTGTTGGCAATTTGTGTCTGAACTACATCATGACGTCTGAAAATCAAAAATCCAGCTAGACCTCTAAGGAATCAAGCCAGAATACGGGGAGTTCTCTAGTCTTTGGGGATTCTCCGCAAGTACAGATCACTACTCTTAAGTTTGATGGCACCAATTATCTTACTTGGTCAAAATCCATGTTGATCTACATCCAGGGTAAGGATCAAAAAGAATACTTAATTGGTGAGATAGAGGCTCCTCCTAGGGAGGATTCAAAGTACCAAAAGTAGAAGACCAAAAACGCTATGGTTAAGGGATGGTTGTTGAGTTCAATGATGCCAGAAATCAGTGATCACTACCTCTTCTTAGAAATGGTTCATTAAATCTGGAAATCTTTATCTCAGGCTTATTTAGAAATTAATCATGCCGTCAAAGTGTACCAAGTACGATAGAAAATTGCTCAGTTTAAACAAGGGGATCAACCCTTGGCCATTTATTATGCCTCCCTGAAGAAATTGTGGAAAGAACTAGGTTTCTATACCACATACCGCCCCTCCTGTACAAATGATGCCACAACCTACATGAAACATGTCAAGGAGATCAAAGTGTTTGAGTTTTTAGCTGGCCTAAGCTCTAAGTATGAACAAGTTAAAGCCTAAATTCTTAATATGAATCGTCATCCCTCTATGAAGTGTATACACATATTCACCGAGAAGAGGGCAGGCGTAGTGTGATGAATGTTGTCTACAGTTGAGAAATCAACCTTTATATCAACCTCTAGCTAAGGTGGCCATAGGGGTCCTTCTACTCGTGGTCATGGTGGACACTTTAGTACGTATGATGATCGTGATCGCCTCAAGTGCAAACATTGTGGTAGGTTCAGGCATACTAAGGACCAATGTTGGGATTTACATAGACGTCCACAGGATCTTCCTTCACTTTCGTACCAGAGAGGTGGATCAAACTTAGTTAGAGGTAGAGGTCGATTTGGCGGTAATAAACCCAGTGCACATTTAGTCACTTCCATGCCCTCAAAACTAGTTGTTCCCATATCTGTTTCCTTACCAGAAGGTCATCTATCTAGAGAGGAGATCGAGGCCTTCTGGCAGTTTGTTTCTCAGCTTGACACCTCATCAGCTGCTCTTACATCATCATTTGTAGCTTCAACTTTAGGTATACATCTGCATCAGCTTCAGCTTCATTGTAAATTTTATAGATTTGAGAAAATTTACGAAAATAACCCTCTGACATGTCAGAATTTAATCAACTTTTCTAGATCAGTAGACTAACCTATTATGGTTATGTGGTTAAAATTTCATGTAATTTGGTCAAATCTAGGTAGGTGAAATTTAAAAATTTCTAAAAATAGAAGGGAAGGAAAGAAGGGAATATGAGGGGGAGTTGGGCATTTTATAGGGGACCTATTAGGGAACAAAACCCTAAAAAGAAAGATGAAATGGGGTGTGTTTATAATGGGACAATTTCAATGTTTTGAAATTCACAAAAAATCAGTTTAGAATGCAAAGTTTTGATTTATAAAATTACTCAACCCAAAAATCATCAAGTAATAACACTTGAGGATGTGGAATCAATTAAGGAATAAAGAATAAACTTATCTATAAAAAAAAAATCAGCAGTAGGAAGCCTTCCAATGATGCCTATGATTTGCTCACTTGTAGGAGAAGACGCAACAGTTGAGTAT
The DNA here is from genome assembly GCA_025762735.1 of Platanus orientalis. NCBI lineage: Eukaryota > Viridiplantae > Streptophyta > Magnoliopsida > Proteales > Platanaceae > Platanus > Platanus orientalis. The sequence goes on along the minus strand of JAOXJP010232804.1, from coordinate 6,083 downwards.
ATTAATTTCTGCAAAAATTTTCAGATCCCCAACTGATAACTTCAGCACAGTCTAGAGGAGTTCAAAGAGAGGAGATCAGAAGATAGAAAATAGGAATGAATAGGAGAAAGGGATAGAGATTAGAGGTTATGATGATTGGAGAAAGAAGAAAATGGGGAAGAGGAAGTCTAGGGTACACTACCCAAGTTCAACACCAAAATTTTTATAACTCTTCACTGAATTTTTCATACTTTGGTGCCTTAAAACAAGCTAATTACAAGAAGAAAATAGAAGTTTCCTATTATAAAAACATTCTAAAATTCAAATAATTGATAACCAAGTATTTCTAAAATTTTAAAATATCCTAAACAAATCTTTCCTAATTACTAACTGCCAAAGAAAGGGAAAAGAAAGGGTTGTTGTGTAGCCATGTGTAGGCCCCCCCTCTTGTTGACTTTAACTTTCACTAAAGGACTAAAAAGAGAGCTGGACAAATTGGCCCATGGTCCCTAATTGACCCTTGGTTTTCCCACTTTATTACATCCCTATACCCCAAACTTAAATTAACATAAAAAATGGTATTATTGACTTTATTACAAAAAAACACTTAAAATAAATGTACCCCCCCTCCCCGTGATGTGCAACATGTCTAAAGCTTCTTGGACTTAGGCTTAGGCCTCTACAAGGGATACGTATGGTCCATACAAGCAATGTATGCTGCATCAGTTCAGCATGACTGGACTAAGCATATTGAGGTTGATCATCAGTTTATTAAAGAAAAACTCATGATTGGTCGGATCTACACTCCGTTTGTGAAGACAAATGAGAGCCTGACAAACATCTTTACTAAGGGGTTAAGTAGTCATGTATTTCATAGTTGTGTTAGCAAGCTGGGATTGTGCTCCATCTACATACCAACTTGAGGGGGTGTGTAGTGGTCTATAGTAGCCTATGGTATGGTATTTCAACCTGATGTACTCACACGGTTGGTATTATACACCACAACCCTAATTTTTTAGATAATAAAGAAAAACATATGTATTAGTATGAAGCACCTCATACGATTTTATCAACAACTCTCTTTCTCTATTCACAATTCATTTTCTTCTTCGTCTTCATATCACTTGTTGCAGGATCAACTGGAATCCAAGAGCTCAACTAGTCTGCAGGTTATCGTGGGAGTCTCTATTCCGATGTTAGTATGTGTGGTCTATTGAAGGGCATATGCATTGTTTTTTCCTCCTCATTGAGGACTGAAGACATAGTTTTAGGTGGTGGTTGGTGGGTTGCAGAATCGCAATGTGTTGTTGGTGCAACGATTTGTAGAGGAAGAGTTTTCTGTAGGGTGTTTTCTTGTGTTTTCAATAGTTAAAGATGTCAGAACTCAACCAATCAGAGACAAATCAACCTTAAAGAGTTGCTATAAGTGGTACCTAAAAAAGAATCTAGGCATAAGTCTGCTTTATGGGAAGACTAATGCAATCCGAGTTGAGGTTTGCACTGATGATTCACTCCGAGTCGAGGAGTATACTGATGCAGACAGGGTCAGATCTGTGTCAAATAGAAGGTCAACCTCAGCATATTGCATGTTTGTTGGTGGAAGTTTGGTTAAGTAGAGTACGAAGCAACCGATGGTTACTCGTTCTAGTGCTAAAGCAGAGTTTCGTTCCATGGCTAATGGTATCTGTGAGTTGTTGTGGATCAAATGTATGCTTATGGATTTGAGCTTCCATATTCACGTACTTATGAGTCTTTATTATGATAACAAGTCTGCTAGTAGTATAGCCCATAATTCAGTGCAGCATGACCGCACCAAGCACATTGAATTTGAACTTTGATCTCCACTATAACAAAGAGAAGCTTCAATCTGGATTAATCTACACACCCTATGTACATACAGGAAATCAATTGGCTAATATCTTTACTAAGGGTTTATCTTCACATTAGTTTAGTACAATTGTATCCAAGCTGAGCATGCATAATGTCTATATGCCAGCTTGAGGGTATATTGATGTAGAAGGGCATATATGTGATAAGGGGTGTATATGTGAGGCAGTGAGGGTATACACAATTGTCTGTATCTTTGGGTATTTATGTCTTTCTACACATATACATAAATACAATAAGTTGTATGGAGGAAAACCTAATCCTCTCATACAACATTCAGCCTATACGTATTCCTCTTCTTCTTCCTCTTTCTCTTTTCTCCTCTGATTTTACTCTCCATTCTTAATACTATACACAACAACTCTAATACCATGTTATCTATGAATTAACCAACTCTCCAAAAACCTTAACGTATTAGGAGATATAGAAATTAATATACTTCAACAGTAATTTGGAATAATTTTTGGTGTTTTGAGGGTGATTGCTTACTTGAGAAATTATTATTATTATTTTTTAAATTGGTGTTTTTGAATTATCTAACTCCGCCAATGTTTGTATCTTCAGACATTGCCGGTCCCAAGCCCGGATAAAGGAGGAGGGTGGCGTCAGGTTGAGAGCCGGCCTTAATAAACTACTCAAACTTTAAACATGAATCCTGAAAATACGTCTTCTACCTTAGTACTGATTCTAATTAACGTGGAATACAAATCTTATATTGTAATATTCTCTCATATTAAAATGCACCACCTCTTTCTTCTCTAATTAATTCTCCTACCTCCAATTAGCAACTATTTAAACCACTCCTAATCCTCTCTCTTAATTTCCTAATTTCTCTTCTTCAAATAACTCCCCATCTCTTTCTCTCTCCCCTATTAAATCTTTATATTTACGTCTCACCCATTTATATCCTTCCAAAATATCTAGAACTCCCTTTAAAAGACTTCTAATTTCATTATATATCCCATTAAAAAAAAAATACACTCTTAGAAGAAGACGAGGATAGAGGTGCATGTGAATGGGCTCAGACCGGGTCTCTCTTTCCTTGTATTTGTTTGTTTTTTTTTTTTACTTATAATTTCACTCTTTCCCCTTATTCAAATAAATAAATAAATAAAATAATATAAAATATCTACTCTTATTCCCCAAAACATAAGAGAAGAAAAAAATGATAGTCATAGAAGAAGACAAGACCAGGGGTGTGCATGGACCTGGGCTTGCCTGAACCCAACCCTGAGTTCAGACATGGAATTGATTTTTTTCCTACTATTTTTAAGTATATGTTTTATTAATTTGTCTCCAATTGTATTGCCTAAGAAGTTTTTTTTTTATTTTTTTTAAGAAAGACAAAGCATATTAGAAATTTACATATTTGTGATAATCTATCCCTCATTTCTTTATTATGTACAATGGTTTAATTAAATATGTTTAGTAAAGCATAGCCTCAAGAAGTTATACGAATAAATTTTATTTGGTTTTTTCAACTTCAATACATACTTTTCTCTGTCACAATTGAGCTACCATGACTTTTTTGGTTTTAAAATATTTCATTTATTTTTTGTTTACATTTGTGATTTGGGCTATTTATAATAAATAAAAAATAGAGGATTTAGAGCAAAATTGATTAAAACACAGTAAGATGTGTATGATTAAGTTAGGAGTGGTTTTGACAAATAAAATTCTGGTTTTTCTAGCAATAAAATTCTCTTAACGGTATATGTAGGTGTTTGCATGGCCGAGTTGGGTGGGTCTTGGCTAGGGCTAGGGCTAGGTTTTTGCAAATCAAATCTTGGGCTAGGCTAGGTTGGATTCAGCTGACTTAGCCCTGTGCATAGCCTTTAGGGTTGTGCACAAGGCTGAACCAGCCTAAGCCCAGCATGGATCAACCAAAAAATTGATTCGAAAGGCCTAGTCCAAGACTTAGACAGAGAAAACTCTAGGCCTGAAATTAAAATCCAATCTTATAATTTTGGCATACTTGGGCCCTACCTTGGCTTGACCCAAGGCCTAAGGACCCTATGCTAAGGCCTTAATCCCATTATAGATATATAGAGTTTTCATTTATATATTTTTAGGCCCTAATACCATCATATATATATATAGAGTATAGAAATATGTTTTTTAAAATCTCATTTCTATGGCTGGTAACTCAAGAGATTACCAAAATCAATAAATTATTAATTAATTCATCTAACTTTCAAACCAAGAAGGTGTCAAAAGACAATTACGTGCAAACGAATTTCATGAGAACTGTGCAAACTGCACCAGGGTGTGGACACATCAGCATTGAAAGTTGATAAGCGCCCCCCAAAAAGTGTAAATCACTTTTCTGTGTTGATGCATCAACCCCCTTGGTGCCATTTGCACTGTTCTCATGAAATTCGTTTACACCTAATCTGAGCCTGAAGGTGCCACATGATACACCCTTTTTATATTTTTTTCTTTATTTTTATTTTTATTTTTTGAATTTTTAGCATTGTTTTTTAAAATATTAAATATTTTTTTCCATTGCCCGTGCTAATCGCACTGGTTCACTACTAATTTATATAAAAGGTTGAGATATTCATGTATTTATTTACTTATATATATGTACTGTAATATCCTCCCTTTGACCATATGAATAAGTGGATTGTTAATGGTTTGACAAGACGGGGGATGATTCGCATGACATTCCATCAATTACACTGGGCCAGGCAGACCGCACAGGATCTAAACTCTGATCTGTTCTCTTTCACTTTTTCATTTAGAGAGAGAATCTATGTATGTATGAGACCATACAATTACTCGCCATTAAAATAGCATAACATGAACAAGAAAGGGGGGAGTTGAGCGATGTCGTGCGATTTGCATCTAAACGACATATTGTGAAGAAAAGGAATCCTTACTCCTCACAATTCACCCGACAGAAAAAAAGATTTATCTACCTCGAGAGAGGTGTCGCATGTGGTTTCAGACAGAAAATAACTGACATATAGAGAAAGAACCAAAAAAAGGTGAAACAGGGAACACAGTGGCCTGCATTGTGTGTGGGGGGTGTTTTTTACGGCAGCAACCCGGGCTACAGCCAACGCTGGCCAGGCCGCATGAATTGGCAGTCCAACTGTCCCACCACCACCACCACCACCGCTCACTGCTTTTGATCCATTCAAGACCATGTCTTCCTTCTTACTCCGTTGCCACCATTCAGACATATGACGCTTCTAATATTACATACGCTATTATAATAAGGAAAACAAAAAAAAAAATTCACTACCCGATAACGTAGGAGGAAGGATTCTATCTGCCTCCCTTAATGAATGCTTGGTTTGCCTGGTAGACACATCAGCACCGAAAAGTGATTTACATTTTTTAGGGATAGAAACATCATATTAAGTTAATTTTTAAAAACTCAAATCAGTCCAATGTTTCGAAAGTCTACCTATCTAAGTTACTAACTTGCTCCCAATAACCAGCGATCAATATATATTGATGGGCAAGAATACTGAGACTTCCTTGTCAATTGATTCTGATGCATCAATAAAGTTTTGACTTTAGGAGAACCAATCCAAAGAATTTTGCGAAGAGACCAACCCGTGGAAACTCTAGGAATCCCCCGACTCATAAAATGTCGAGGCCATCAAAGAAAAGTCAGAAGTATCACTCAGTACCCGACTCTTCGAGTATTCCAAAAATAATCACGACTGTTGTCCAGATCACCCGACACCCAAAAGCTGGTTAAGACCTTGAGGCTCTCGGTATCCGAGAATTTTTGATGTGTAAAAATATAACGACTTTGACTACTCCGCTTAAAGATAAGCACAACCCAAAAATCGTTATGAAGAGAGAATATTCTCTACAACAGGCCTAACATTCTAAGAAAGTGATAGAAAAAGCAAGAGGAAATACGGCCAATAACATGAAAAAAAAACGACATGCAGAATCTCTTTTGATACGCCACTACTCAAGTCTATAAATAGGGGCAGCGATTTACTCTCCAGGTATGAGATATCAGAAACCCAAATTGAGAAGGCTCTTCTTTTACATTCCCCCCTATCGTCTGACTTGATTGTCAAAAAGCTAGAGGCCGGCCCCCCACCAACACCTAGCTTCTTAATCGTTTCTTGCTACATGTGTGCAGTGTTCGCTCTGTCAGGGATCTAGAACAGCCGTGGAACCATCTGACAGGCATAGAAGTGTCTACTAACTGGTATGCCATCATATATATATATATATATATATAT
>JAOXJP010232803.1:0-10411 GCA_025762735.1 Platanus orientalis | reverse complement strand
GTCACATCCCTCCATTTCGCTAAATGGTCATTTTTCTGTCTCCTTCCCTCTCATAAGAATTCCCTTTGCAATCTATCAATCTTCTGCACTACCTTAGAAGGAATTTTGAACACTAACATATAATACACTGGGATGTCAATCATAGCCGCCTTAATCAGCGTGATTCTTCCCCCAAGCAAAATGTAGCCTTTCTTCAAAACAACAAATTTCTTATAAACCCTTTCCACTATTGGATGCCAAATAGCAATCGACCATGGATTCCCACCAAGGGGCATGCCCAAATATTTCAACGGCTATGTGCCCACCTTGCACCCCATGATATCAACCAGCTCCATCAAAAAAGATTGTTCCATATGAATACCCGCCATGACTAACTTCTCCATATTCACCTTTAGCCCCGAAATCGAACCAAAAATCTCCAGACACTTCTCCATTGTTTTAATATTATCTCTATCTGCATTCAAAAATAGAATAATATCAGCTTCAAACTGAAGATGGGCGATGGGATACCATTATTCCATCATTCCCCACAACAAAGCCCTCTATCAACCTCTCACACTCCACCCTCTTTGAAATAGCACTTAATCCATCAGCTACAAGAGAGACCAAGAAGGGGGAAAGAGGGTCACCCTACCAAAGCCCTCTAGAAGATTTAAAGAATCCTTTTGAAGTACCATTGACTAAAACCGAAAAATATGATCAGGTGAAAATGTTCGTTTTTATTAGATTCTTAGTGTGGTGAATCTTCTCTTATGGATGACATTCGTAGCATCTACTTGATTGCCACTAATTAGCTAGGTTTTGTGGCTGATTTTTTGTGCATGAGGGTGGTGAGGCTTGCTGTCCTACCTTGAGAAGGAATATTAATGATTGGGATGGGATGATTGGTTGAGTTTGTTAAATAGCCTAGAGGATTATAAGGTGATGCCTAAGGAAAGAGACAAATGATTATGGGATCTCTTAAAAAGTGGTTGTTTCTTTACTAAATCTTTTTATGATATAGCTTAGATTATGTGGCCCCATCCTCTTATCATGTCATGGGCATTTGGACTAGTGGGATCCCTTCAAAAGTTGATTTCTTTATTTGGATCACTTCTTTAGATAAAATTCTACTCTCAATCATCTGCAAAACAGATGGTGAAAGAACTTGGCTAATAGATGTATGATGTGTTTGAGGGAAGAAGAATCGATTGATCACCTTTTCATCCACTGCCTTGTAGCAAAGGAAATTTGGGTGTTATTATTCCTTTCCCATCTCAATATTGCTTGGGCCTTCCCTAACTCGCTTTGAGATCTTATCTCGAATTGGTGGTATAGAGAGTTGAGGGGTATGACCAATTTAATTTGCAGTACTTTCCAAGGGCTGTTTGTTGGGTGATTTGGAAAGAGAAACCTTCGTTTTATTTAGGACAATCTCCTCCCATACCGTCTTGTTTGTCATATCATTGACCTTCTCTGGGATTAGATTTATATTTCTCTTAGCTTTGATGAGTCAAATTGGTTTGTAGTTAGGATTGGGTTTGACCATTGTCTTTCCATTTAGTCTTGCTCTCGGTTTGAGTTGGTTGGAATTTTTTATTTTTTTTTCTGTTTTGTTTGCTTTTTTTCTTGTTTTTTCTCTTTTCATGCCCCGGTGAATGTCTCTTGTTTTGTTTCTTTGCTTTTCTTTGAATAAAGCTGTTGTTCTTATCTCTAAAAAAAAAAAACCTATTAACCAAGGCACTCTATACCTCATCATAAGAAAATATTTAACAAGAAAACTCAATGGATTGATATCTATGAAAGTACTACTCCAGCTCACCAAGAGGCTACAAGTCCCACAAACCAACCCATTTGCAAATACCTGATCTTTTTTTAAAATGAGACTAAAAGCTAAAAGATCCCTCTGAATTTAACAGCCACCAATAAGAAGAGTACGCATTGGGCAAGTGATAACTCACTTCAATTGATGCATTTAAAAATAAATTAACAGCATGAAAAGCTATTGATATACTGTAAGTGCTTCTAGACCAACAGAATTGTGAATGAAGAAACCTTCACTTTAACATTTTTTATCACAGAAGGAACCAAATCTTATTACATTCAAAGCAAGATTGTCAAAGTGTGAGATAGTAGGAGACTAATTAACTTTCAGATTGCAACAATACCAACCTAGCATTTTTGGAGAGAATATATCAAGAAACTATCTTTCCACATTTATATAGTAAACGCTCAAGAAAGTTAGTACATACCTGTTCTCCTTTTTCATATCTTTTCCTTGCATAGAAACAATATGCAGCAACATCTTCCTCGTATGCAGCATCTGTTAACCTCTGTGAGTAGACATCAAATAGATCGTCATCTAACTTCTCTGTTGCATCATCATTCCGCAAAGAACAAGCCCGCAAGGGAGAGGATTGTCTCCAACATCCTACATCTTCAGAGTGTAACAATTCTTCCCCAGGTGCAGCATAATTAAAGAAGTCTCCCACAGGACAGAGACACCCAGCATCATCCCATGGTATATGTAATGTACGAGATGCTACCTTCAAGCATGAGACAATGTTTAAATTACCATTATAACCAAGAAACAAGGGAAAAACAGAGAGTGGTAAATATTATAGAAAGTGAATTGTCCAATACAGACAGAAATGCCTTCATAGAGCTATACGATGCACATGGTCTCAACAAAGAGATGTGGATCGTCTAACCGGTAGAACAGCTCATGGATGGATGACAACTAAGATTCAAAATGTTGGTGGAAATGTCAAGTCAGACTAAAATACAACATATGTTAAAAATGTCGGAAATGTCAGAAAAAGAGATTGTAAAAATCATAAAAACTTAGGAAACATTTGGAAATATTCACCCATATTTGAAGATGATAAAAAGAAGCACAAATACATTTTTTAAACAGTATTTCAATATGAAGTACTATATATAGTCCCAAATACATGGTAAATAGGTAACTACGCTTACTGGCATACCATTTATGGACTTTCCATGCACATGAATCTGGGTCTAGCTCAAATTAGTAGGGCACTTGTCAAATGAAAACCTCAAATATATCTCAAGGGGTGGTGGTTCGAAAACACCAAGATCCTTAAAATATACGATTAAACCTCATTAGATTCGAGATGGGTCTTTTAATCTCATGCATTTCAAATCCACATACCAATTCCAATTTCGTGAAACCAACTGTAGTGTAAGAGTCAAACTTACTGTTTTACAATAAAATCCTAGCAAAAATTCAATACCAACAATATTAATCCATGAATATTGGCATGTAAGTGCATATTCTGCAAACTTGGGATTTTTATCCATGTGAATAAAAACTAAGGTTCCGGTAGAAAGATGTCCTTATGGTCATATGACTCATTATCATAACCTGAGGTTCCAGATGAATGTTAATAAACACCATAACTTGGATCAGGGTACCCATATCCATATGATGATGTTGAAGTGGAACTACACATATCCATTTTATTGTCATGCAAATGCTGCTCACATTCATTGAGTGGAACCTCTCTATAATGTCTTGTTGTTGTATAGTTCCTAATTGCTTCTTCATTCATTATCATTTTTTTATTTTTTTGAATGGTGGTAAATTTAATAAAGAAAAACATGGCAGAAAGAAAAGAAAGAAAAAAACAAAAACAGAATTCGCCGGGGCAGTGAATGGAACCCAAAACAAAAACAAAAAACTCCCCTAATACATTCTTGATAGATCCCCAAACCCTTTAATCAAACTCATTAGAAATGGAAACCCAATAAAAAGAAGCCTATAAACAGAAGAAATGTAAATGTCATCCTGTAAGGAGAACTTATCTTCAAAAATTCTTTTGTTTCTTTCATTCCAAATACCCCCCAACAATTAGCCCCTGCAAATAAGACCAAATGAGTTAAGGGACACCTTTTATGTCACTAATCCAACAACCAAGGAATAAATCACTAACCATGTTTGGAAAGGACCAAGATACATTGAGGTGAAAGTAAAAGAAATCCCAAACCTTGCTCACCATCAGATAGTGAATAAAGAAATGATCCACTAATTCCTCCTCCCTCATACACATCACGCACTTATTTGCTAAATTCCATCATCTACTCTTTAAACGATTGAGGGTGAGAATTTTATTTAGATACATGGTCCAAATGAAAAAAAATCACCTTTGAAGGAGTCCCTGCCAATTTGCCACCCAAAATGCCCTTGTGAGGAAACAAACCAGGATTAGGATGTCCAAACCCAAAGAAAAATGATATGGTGGAAAATTAACCCTTTGTATTATTCCCACAAATCCACCTAGCTCTTTTTCTAGGATCAAGCTTATACACCTCTAAGAAACATAATAGCCATCTCATCTCATCGATTTCCCAATCATTTAAATTTCTTATATTTCTCGCAGTCCACATTTCGCTCTCGATGCATCATAATTGCTTATGGTAGTCCAATGCTTATTGATGACAAATCAAATCCTTCCAAAATCTAATATCCTCACACGAATCTAGCCTAAACTTGATAAACCTCCAAAAATCTTCCTTTCCCTTAAGAATAGACTTCCAAATCCCATTACCATAGCCCTCACACATTATTTGTGGCCTTACTCTGAATTTTGACCATAATTAACTACCACGACCTTCCTCCACAGGCTATTCCTATGTTCCCCAAAATGCCAAAACCATTTTCCTAGCAGGACCTGATTATGAAATCCAATACCCCTAGTTCTGGACCCCTTCCTTAATTGGACAGCACACCAACTTCCAATCCCCAAGGTGATAAAGACTATAATTAACTAAATCATTCCAAAGAAAGTTTCCAAAGCATTTCTCAATTTTAGCTATAGTCAGGGCCAGGATTATAATCAGGGAAAGGAAGTAACTTGGATGCTAGCCAGTGCACTTTTGATTAAAGTCAATCTACCTCCTTTCAAAAAAAAAAGCTTCCGTGAAATAATTCTCTTGACAATCCTCTCCACCATTGGTTCCTATATCACTTTTGATTTCAAATTGGTACCTAAGGGAAGACCCAAATAAGAAGCAGGGAGACAACCCAAAATTGAGGCTAGGATATGAATTTCCCTCACCTCTCTCACTTTGAACATTTCACTTTTTGGCGAATTTATTTTTAAACCCAACACCACTTTGAAACAACATAGAATCCACCTCTGAAACTCCATTTGCTTCACATTTGCCTCACAAAAAAATATTGTATCATCGGCAAATGATAAATGAGAAATGGAAAATCCCCACACCCCAAAATCCGAGATGAATCCATTCTTTGCTTTTTGGATCATCCTACTCAAAGCCTCCAACAATAAAATGAACAAATAAGAAGATAGCAAATCCCCTTGCCTTAACAATCTAGAACCATTAAAGAAACATTTTGAGGAACCGTTCACTAAAACAGAAAAAGAGGTTGATCTTACGCTAGAACTCATCCACCTATCTCCAAAGCCCAATCTACATAATAAATAGTATAAGAACTAGTAATTGAGGTGTCCATAATCCATTTCAAAACCCAGCTTGCAGAGAATTCCATTCCTCCCCAAGTATTGTTTAAAGTATCGCGGATGCGTATCAGTATCGCGGGTTTACGGTATGAACCCTCCCCAGTTTTAAATCTCCACATATCTCACGTGTATCGCAGCATATATCGCAAGTATCTCACGTGTCTCAAGATACGTGTGAGATTATTAGTCAAAATGCCTTAAAAGGCCTGCAAGACACGATACCCCTACAGTCTCACATCTCTCTAGCCCATATCGTTGATTGCAAAAATTGCTCAAAATTCCTTTTTTTTTTCAAAAAATTTGTGGATTTAGCTTCCTTTAACTAAATATAGGACTTCACTTTCCAGTTCACTTTAAAACTTGTACTTGGACTGGATAGACAAATCAAAGCCGAAACCCCAAATTTCATCAACAACTTCGGTAAGTGTCCTATTTTTGCTCCAATCCTTCTAAGTTTTTTATATGTCATGCATATGTGATTGATCTACACATTCATAGAATGATAAGTAATTTTCAAAAATTAAAAATATTTATTTTTTTCGAAAAAAATTAAAAAAAATTCAAAACAAAACAACAAATGGGCATATTGTTTGATCTGTTTTTTATATGATATACTACAGCGTATGCACATATGTCAATTTGGTATATTTCTGAAATAAAACTATTTTTTGTATTTATTTAATTATTAAATAAATATATAATACTGAAAAATGCCAAAATTTTTGAAAAAATACAAGAAGCATATAGAACACATTGAAACATACTATGTATGTTTATCTTAATTCTACTATGTTTTCTGTATTTTTTTAATTTTTCTTCTATTTTTAACAAAAATTAATTAAAAATACAAAAAATGAAAAAAAAATTCTAAAAAATTATTACAAACATTTTGAACATTTTGAAACATACTGTGTATTACAAACTATTTTTTTGCTGTCACTATACAATTTAGTTTACTGACTTAGGCCTTCTAATTTCATATCAAGTATTTTAGGGATGTAATGGTGGGGTCCTTTGTGCGGGGCGTTGCGCAGGCAGGATGGAAGATGACTGTTGCAGGTAATTTTATGTCTTTTTTCTATAGAAATTTAATAGGTAATTTTATGTCTTTTTTCTATAGAAATTTAATAAGTGTTGCAACCAACAATTACTTATACACGTTCAATTTAATTTTGTAGCTCAGTGGTGGGTGTTACGTGGGGCATAAGCATTCAACCTGAGGGCGGTTGTTATTTGTATCTTACCTTAGAACACATCTTCATCCGTTTGCGAGAGGAACAGAAGCACCTTTAACCCCATTAACTTGAAAAGAAAAAACATACTCGGGCATGAAAAACTTCAAAAACTAGTTTTCGTCCATTACAAAATGTGTTTGCAACAAAAACATACAAAAAGATAATAGAACATGGAAAAGTATACGAGCCCCATTGACTTTATAGATATTTTCTGCAAAGAGGGAGATGAAGACCCACTATATGCGTGGGTTAAGGAGGTCAGAGAGCCAATATTGGATGAGACAAGTGAGTGACCAAGCTCTTAAATAGCAACATGGGAGTGGATGTGGATGATTTTATGGAGACACGACAGTAATCCTAGCCCCAGCTCAATCCCCAAGTTATTGGTGGATTAGTTGATGATGAGGATGACTAGCTGCGTTCATATGATGGAAATGGTGGTGATGGAGGAGGTGATGGAAGAGGTGATGTTGATGATGATGGAGATGGAGGGAATGACAGTGATGGTGTTGGCATGACATGTAGACCATATGGTGGCAGTGGGCATAAGACGAGTCAAAGACCCTTAGCCCATTTAGATAGATACAACCATTCCACTCAAGATTTTGACCATGGTTCATGCCCTCCAATGACTTATCAGCAAAAGGGAAATGTGAGTCAAGAAATGAGCCAGGGGGAAAGAGATATCAGAAGGCCGAGACTAGTTCTTTTCATCACACCGCTGATACTTTAACAGAGTCATTGGATGGCACAAGCCTCAGTGGGGATTCTTTTGGTCAGCAACATGGGTTCTTCCCCTAGTTCCCTCAATCTGCTAGTATACAGAGCCAGTTGGCTCGTGGATTGATTCTATCTTACGCTTTGGTCAACAACAACAGTACTACCATGACCCAGCCACCGGTAGGCCCAATACTGCTATTGCATTGTCATCAACATCATATGATCAGGATGGTCGGGCCCCTAGTGCCTATCGGAGCCATCGGGATTCTTCTCGTCCTCAATATGTAATACTAGGCTTTCCACGATATGGGATACTCTCGAGAGTATAAGATAGTGTAATATAAGAGATATGCTTATGACTATCGAGCATGTCATAGTCCCTCTATATCATGGCAATAGTATTGTCACTTCCTAAAAGATTGGTTTCAAAATCAACAACAGCAACAATATCGTGAGAGGGATAGCCATGATGATTATCAGCCATCCAAAACTCTCTATCGTATTAATGAGGATTGAATGGTTGTTGGTAAGGGCTTAAGGGTGTGTTGGGAGTCTTAGGACTACTACTATTTCTCTATTTTATTGTATTATGTTTCTCTAGTTTCACTATTATAGTTGTACTTTTGGAACACTTTGCATTATCAATGAATGATATTATTGTTTGAGTCATACATTTGTGTCATTAATTATGTTGATTTGTGTCATTGATTATGTTGATTTGTAGCTCTATTGTGCAATGTGTAGTATTGTTTATCAACCTCTGACACTTAAAGTTCTAAACATGTGCAACAGCGTGAAATGAAGCGTAATGGTTTATAAGTGTTTAATTATGCTTATTATAACTTTTCCTAAAGTTTCATTCAAAAATTCCAAGGTTTTCATAGTGTTTCCATAGGTTTCATAAGCGAAAATGTATGTCATGAGGATGACAGTTCTCCCAACTATTATAGATAGTTGTTTTCTATATGTAATGATTCCTAAGTATGTATTGGTTTTTATTCTATCAAATCCTAAAGTTTCATAAAAAAATTCTTTCGTTTGATTAGCATTTCCCCACTTTTTAACCTTTTCCTCACGATACTCTGCAATACACATTTAGACATCAAAATATTTGGAAGGAACCTTAAAATCAATGTTTCATGGGCCTTAGGCCCATGCACTGGCCCACTAGACATTTCATGGGTTTTACAAAATTAAGACCTACGGCCCACAAGTCCAAAGCTAAGATCAATGTTGCAAACCCATAAAAGATGAGCAAACTTACTTGGATTCTTTAACCACCCCACCTTCCCACCAAATGAGAATGTGGGGGGTAAGTTACTACAACTACCACAACCACCTCCAAAGTCTATAAAAACACAAAACCATGGAGAAAGTATAATCTTTTGGCAACATTTGGATTACAACCCTCAAGGAGGAAGATTCAAGTCACCCACCAGACACTTCAAACAGAGAAAAAGTTCTCTTTTTTCATCAAACCCCACAACCCGAGAGAGAACGTATCAAGATCCTTCAAGGAGATCAAGCGTGAAGCCCTCCTCCAAGAACTCTACAACAAATCATTCACACTTTCGTTGTTCGAGAAACAAACGTGGGGTCCTCGACTTCGAATCCTTTTTGACAGAGAATCAAAGGAATTCATACACAAAATTTATGTCAACAACGCGATACGTATTGGTATCCCCAAGCCATGATACAGTGCACAATACCAATACTTTAAACCTTTAACTTCTTCCTTTCATCAACACATTCATTCGTGATTAGAACACCATCCAACTTTTGATGGGCACGCTATGAAAGCACCCTAAGGATTAGAAATGATGCATTTCATTATCAACTTTAGCCTCACAGTCAGCACTTTCATATAATCTTGTACACACTACTTAAGAAGCTAATAGAACAAAAGTCTTTCAATTTCTCAGCAACCTTCTTTTTGGAGGATCAAAGCAATGAAAGAATGGTTTCTTGTTTGGTGTCATTAGTAAGTTAACTCAAAAGGATGTGAGAACCATGGTCTTCATCTTGAGTAACATGGCCATCAAACCTAACCTTCTCAATGAATGGGCTCAAAGGCCTTTGACTATAATTTTTCCTTTGACCTCAACACCCATACTACTCCTAGCAAGATTCCTCCCATCACCACCATCTTTATCCCAATCATCGTCATCACTATACCCTCCCCTCAAACTCCATGTCCTGCTCAATGATGGCTTGAACGTCTATAGCGATTCACTACTCTCTACCTCTTACTCTGGTCGATGCATTTAACTCTGAGAAGCTACAGAGTCCTCCACATCGATGTACAATTGATTGGCTATCTGGGAGATCAATGTATTAAGTTGTCCCCCACTCTCATAACCCACTCATAAAGAATGCTCTCTTCGCCCTCCTCAGTGATCACATCAATAAGATTCAAAGGATCCATGTAATCCTCATTATCATCACTCCGAATGTGTTTTACCATAGGCCTTATAATGAACAAATAAAGCATTCTGGCAGTGTCTACATCCAAACAGGTACACATCTTTATGTGAACAAGAGAGAAAGTGTTCTAGTTTCTCTCAAATTACCGATGATGTTGCTATTTGTAAAAGCACATGAAGCGCCACCTTTATGAGATTTTAGGACATCTAATGCATAGAGCATCCACCACTCAGCTGCAAATGATAAATCTTTTTGTTAGTAGGTATTATAGAAGAGTAATTTAGTCACTAATTAATAAATCTAATATGTTTATTCTTTGCACACTTTTTTAACCCACCTAGGTGAATAGTTTCATTTGAATTAATGGCAACTGACCTCCCGAATGAACCTCTTGCATCTCTATATTGTAACCATGGTTCAAAATCTCAAGCGAGATGGCCCGTCTCGCACGAGACGTATCAGTATCGTAGACATGAGGCACGAAAGGGTAATGTTCAGTGAAAGACCGGACCTTATACAAGATCTCGCGAGACGTCCCGCGTCTCG
>JAOXJP010232802.1:0-10411 GCA_025762735.1 Platanus orientalis | reverse complement strand
AATATAAATATAGATATATATATATATATATATATATATATATATATATATATATATATATATATATATAGTAAACAAAGAAACCCTAAAACATTAATTGGGTTAAAACCCAAAAATACCCAAAATTCCAATAAACGCATTTCCTTGGTCTTGTTGCACACGGCTTATCCACTAGAATCAAGACAACGAACTCTTATAGATAATAAACGTAAATTCAATTTTGAATCTCACTTATTATATATATTTAATATGTCACAATAATTACATTCATGTAATGAAGTTGGTGTTTTGATACCCAAGAAGAAGAAGAAGAAGAAAGAAGAGGTTGGTATTAGCTGCAAGAGATTCCTAAGTGCACAACCTTGCCCCCATGTGCTCATGCAAATATACCGTTCTGGTGGGACGATACATCATTCTTAAGGCCAACTCAATGGACCCTGGATTTCAGTTTTAATTAAACAAATATGATTGCCTATTAACCTGGATAATTTTGATTGTCAAAGTCTAAAACCATAAGGCAAGCAAACAAGCTGCCGTAAAATCTGAAAGGTTGTGTAGAGAATACTGCAAGAGGCGGCATTGAGTCATTGACGGTTCTAGTAGCAAAAATACTTCCAATTTGTACTTAAATCCATCCTCTTTGTCCGGCTTTCTTCCGTACGAAAAGATTATATATCTTAAGATATTTGGTTTTCTTAGTCTTTTTTTTCTTAATAGCTTAAGCTATGGGAGGAGGATGCATTGAAGTTACCGGCTTTTGGAGTGGCTATGATTCTAGACCGTTTTTTTATCTCCTCCAAACAACAACAAACATACACCCTTGTCCATGAGGCTCATCAGCGGATTATTTTTAGATCGGTATTTAGAAACTAGCTAATTATCTGGAAAACTCTCAGGATACTCAACTCGGCAGTTCCAGGTTGACCAGCTGTTAAAACTGAGATGATGTCAATAAACTAATCACTAAGTAATTGTATTTAAAAACCAGCTAGTTTATTGGAAAATTCGACTTAGTTACTCGACTCGACAGAGTTCTTGATTGACCAATTGCTAAAACCGGGATGATGTAAGCAAGCTGATTACTTAGATAACTCATTCGAGTAACTAAGAGGAGTTTTCCAATAAATTGCTTGGTTAACCCAACTTTTTTACCACAATACCCTTTAACCCCTTGTAAAAATCTAAAAACTTTACATGTAGATAACCATCTGCATTCAGTAAAAATTTGAATGTGTATGGAATTATTGTGTCTATGTTGATACTGATAAAGATGGGAGTGTGGAAAATGTTTTTTTCTTCTTTTAATTCCGAAGTGGACAGTATTCAAGCCAGAGAGTAGATTTACAGGGTTGAAGCTGAACAGATGAATCTATCACTCAATTAATTCTATCAGGTCCACAGAAACCATACATTTAAAGATTAAATAAATTGATTAGAAACGAAATTACAATTGTTTAAGTGTCTCTGCTACTACAAGCATAACATTTTAGGTTCAAGTTTCAAAGAATGCAGCCAAGCGTTCAGGTCGTCCCAACCAGGAAATAGCCATTGAATCCATTTCTTGTGGTTATTGCTCACTGCAGCATGATCAAGCCCCAGATCTATAACCACAAGAACACTTACTCCTAACATGTTATTCTGCCCTCATCCCATAACATGAAGGAAACCAAGCTGAAAAATACGAAACCATCTGCTAATAGTAAGCCTCTGAAAATGAAATCCTTAATTTGATTTTTTTTTTCTCCTTGTTTAATTCACAAGCAATTAATTTTGTAGGCATGAAACTGACAATTTGCGCTCATTACCACAAACTTTCGTAAGCAATTGTTGTCAGGAGATCAAACTAAATAGCCTTTTTCTAACAAAACACATCCATTCTTGTTTACATTTAATATCAGAATTAGAAGGAAGAACCAATGAACATAATAAATGAAATTAGCATCTAAAAGCAACTGAAGTTGCACAGCAGGTTACCAGGAAATTCAATATTTTTATCAAATTCCCAATTCACAGATGGATGGATGGTTAATTGAGGTCACAGTATACCGATTGTCAGCAAGCAGGAATCTTGGAATGTCTTAAAACCGTTGTTACATTCATCTCTACCTCTGCAAAAAACCATGACCAACATTATTAGTTTAGCTGGTCCAAGAAATTGAGAACCAATACAAATTATAAAAAAGATAAAGGGGAAAGTAAGGAATCGAAGAAACAAATTCAGATGGATTACCAAAGAAAAAGGGAAACAGAAATAGACAAAGAAATACACACTAAGCACCTTTCCAGGTTCAGGAATATCAGGAACGTCGTATGAATCTGGTGTTATTTCTGACAATCTTAAACCAGGGAAAATTGTCTGCAATATTCATCAAAACAGCATTAGGATTCTATAAAAACAGGTAAAGATTTAATTTTTTTTATGTCTATATATTAACGGAAATTTAACAGAGACAATTTTAGCAAAAATAAGATCAATTAAAAGAGAAGGACGAAATTTCTCACATCCACTTGCTTCTGAACGATCCTGGCCCTCTTCTTTGGCCTTCGGGATGGCCTCGTCCCTGTCATCGACAGAAAATCATCCTGGATCTCCTCTCGAGAAAGAGAGATCGAGAACTTTCGACGTTCCTTCTTCTCCACGCCTTGCACAGGAGACAAACCTCTCAACCGAAGAGATTTAAAGGTCGAATTCTCAGTCCGCAGAGGAGACGAGTTCTGTTTCCGCTCCTCACATTTCAAACCTCCTCCACCTCCTACTCTTCTTCCAATCTCACTCGGAGCCTTACAAGCTGCTCTCCTCGTTCTGAGATTCCACGGCCTCGCCGCTGGTAACGCAACATCTTCCCCTTCTTCCGGCATCACAAGATTCATCTTATCAGCAGCCGTACGGAGTTCAAACATGAGCTTTTCCCTAATAGCTGCAAGTCCATCGTCTCCATCACACTCAATCTCAGATTTCCCTCTGGAAGCTCCAATCGGAGGCAACAACGATCTCTTGAAACTTTCAAAGCCGTTCGAAGATCTCCGCTTCTCCGATTCGAATTCCTTCCTCCGAATAACAAAACTTTCCGATTCGGCTTCAGAAGCCAATGATCTGCGCTCGAGAGAGGGGATTTCTCCATTAGAATTCACTTTCATGCATCTGAGAAGCTTTTGATTCCCCCATTTCAAGCGCGGCAACGAGAAGTTGTGCAGAGGCCTCGATCTTTCAGGAGCCATCGCAATGAACTTCTGTGGTCTCTCTCCTTCCGAAACTCCCGAAATCACCATTGATCGGGAGAGAGAGAGAGCTTGAGCAGGAGAGCTCAAATCAAATCGAAGAAATTCCCTCCTGTCAGTCAATTCTGGTGGATCGATTATAGGATCTTTCACCTGAAAATTTTCTGGTAGATTTGAGGAATTCGAGATCAGAAGGGATGGAGACGGAAAATCTCTCGGCTCTCAAAATCGCCGGGAAATTCACACGAGAGAGGCGATAGAGCGGTTTAAACGTTCGGGAATGTGTTCATGTTGATTTTATATGGCTCACAAGGCAAAGTCCTATAATACGCGGTGGTGTACTGTACGCAAAAGCAATGGTCCATTCTCCATTGTCGGAGTCTTATAGATAGGAACAATTCTTTATAAATTTTTGTTAGTAAAGATTTCGGCATTGATTCACCATTGGATTGGAATCATACAAGAGAATTAGTAGCGTCCAAGTCAGAGAAATTGGGTGATTGCAACCTTCTGATCTTGAGACTTGTTTTGGACTTGAAAAATAATTTGCCTTGTAAGATAGACTAGAGTACAGATCCTCTATAAATAACCCAAAGAGGATAAAAAAAAGCCCCCCTTAACTAAAGCTAACTGCTGCTCCGTGGCAGCTGGTGGGCACATCAGTGCCGAAAAGTGAATATGTGCCCCCCAAAAAAGTGTAAATCACTTTCCAACGCTGATGTGTCCACCTCCTAACAATGTCAGGTGGTTAGCTCCATGTATATGTTTTACCAAAACACAATACATATACATTTGTATAACACTCCTCCTTGACCCATATTCTCAAAACCATTTTGGAGATGACCTTACACTTATCTTTTTTTTATTAAATATGCTTCATCTAACCAAGAATGTGAGACAACCTCAGACCTAAATATGGTAATCTGTTTGTTATTATCCTAAAAGATAATTGATCTTGAAGGATCACCAACTATATAGATCATTAGATCAATTTGATCTTGTACATGTGTAGTTACCCCAAATCAACTCAGTTAGTCAACTTTTGAGAAGGATCTAGACCTATTCTCTCTAACCCTAATAATAATTTCACCATCATTTGTCATCTTGAACCTGCAATACCTATCTACCTTATATAAGCACTTGTTATACATTCTCGCAATCTATTGTCTTCTCTGTATTGACATATTCCCTATAAAATGATATAAACCATGACATTTTTCTCATAGAACATTACTAAAATGAGAATGTTAATATAAACAGATGACAAGATTAGAAATTATAAAATTAGAAATGAATGCAATATAGGACCTTCAAGTAGGGAGGAAGAGAAGAGAAAATCAACTGAAATGATTTGGTCATATGCGATTATGACTAGTGATTGAACCATTAGGAATGAGTGATATGGTTTAAGTTGAAAACTTAGAAAACACATAAAAGGAAGGCCGAAACTAACATTGATGGAAGTAGTGAATAAAGTCTCGATGACTAATGATTTAATAGAAAATATAACCTTAAATAGAGTGGAATTATTTATGTCGCAGACTCCAAATAATTTGATTAAGGCTTAATTGGATTGGGTTAATCATTTCTGTCACTTGTCTCATCTCCTTCATTTTCTTATAGCAATGCAAATACTTAATATAATTTCTTGAGCATCTTTCAATTCTCAACTCGTGCACACAAACATTAGTACATTCATTTCCAATCTCCTAAGCCACACAATGATTCCTTGCCAATTAATCAATTTATACATAGGATTACTTAATTCCAAATCCTTCCGACTCAAGTTTAGAGTTGCTTGTTCTTAAAGTCGTCAGATTTCAAGTTGTAATCACAACTGACCTACTAACATGCACGTATGCTTGTACAGTAGGGTCCATCACCTATTTGGCCAGTTTAATTTATTAATGCCCCAACCACAGGATATGAATCACTTGGTCTAGAGGATGGCCTGAGAGGGAAAAGGTTAGTATGCTAGCTTGTTAGGTTGGTAAAGCCTGTAGGTGTTTATGCTGCACAAACCCGTCTTCACCTATTAATTACAAACAACTGACCCACTTGCCTACAAAAAAAAGTTTTTTTAGCATACAATGAAATGCCCTCTGAGCTTATGATTGTCTGTGTTGATGCAGACCTCTAAAGGCATGCCATTGATTGACACATTATGTATTTTATAATTCGATGTCTAGTTTTGATCACCTACTTTTTCAACTGAACACTTTTTTGGACATTTTTAGCCTAAAAAAAACAACACATGTGAGTTTATAATTCACCGTAGACACTAGAGAGGCATTTTCATCACAGAACATTTTCTTCCATGCCCTCGTCATACGAGTTATCAGTTGTTATGTTTGGCCTTGTCTGGTTGCCATGAAAAGGTTTTCCCATGACAAAATTTTCTCGAAAAATCATTTTTAAGCTGTTTGGTTGCCATGAAAAGTTGGTTTTCACATTTTTTTATCATGATTATTTTCTTTCTTTTTCTTGTGAGATTTTCTCCTCTATTCCTTTCTTTTCTTTACAATACAATTCAAGGCAACCAGGCTGGGCAACGATAAGGGGAAAAAACAAGACAGTTGGCACCCACCTGTAAAGACAGTTGGCACCCACCATAGAATAGGTCTCACGTACAATATTGCTTACATTAGGATGAATGATTATAACAGTGCATCAAGGCTTCAAAAATAATCTATTTATCATATGAGCATGGTAATTTTATTTTTGTTTGCAATCTTTTCTTAACTGGGACTAGGGGTGGCAATGTTTGACACAACCATGAGCCCTACACGAACCCAACCGGAATTAATGGGTTAGGACTGACTGGAAATGTGTTTTGGGTCAAAATGAGTTGACCTGATTTGACATAATTAATAAATGGGTTGATTTGGGTTTACCCATATAATCATATCATGAAACTTGACACGACACGAATCTGCCTGTATGAATTACCACATTACCAACAATCCCAACACAAAATAAGTAGCTTAGGGTTGAGTTGACTGTAAACTTGTTTCGGGTTCAGGTTGAGCCATATAGTGGTATACCCTTACCTCGACACAGCACGAACCCGACTGGCCAACATGAATTGCCATCCCTAACTGGGACCAATCCATTGGTGGGTTCTAAATTTATAATCCCCTATCAAATGGAGCCATATCCTCTGTGACAAGATTAAAGTGTGTCATGGAATACCAAGTCAAAAGGGGGTGGGGCTCACACACCTTTTGCAATGGGACCCCACCCCCTTGTGTATTGGTATTGGTAGACGCACCGTAATCTCAGCGCAGTGGATATGGTTCCCTGTCAATGATACCAGCTCCTTTGGATCCTAACATTTTGCCAGTTACAGTGGTAGACATGTGGTGAAAAAAATTAATAAAAGTGAAAGTTAGGGCGTTAATGTTTTGCCATTTGTCAAACACAAATAAGCAGAACGTACATGTTTAGGACACAGCCTTGCTTCAAATAATGTGTGTGCGTACGAGGGAGAGAGAGAGAGGAGTGTAAGCATCGAGAAATGATCTGTGATTAAAAGTTGTGTGACCAAGGTGTAACGTGTACCACAGACTTGGACGTTATGTGTCTCTGAATTTGGTGCCTCTTTCTTTACCAAAATAAAAAATTTGGTACCTCTTTTTTGTTACAGGTTTTTTTATTTGATGAAACAAATGTTCTGTGACTAACAGTTGGAGTGAGCATGTGTGATGTGCATCATAGATTTACAGGTAATGTATTTTTGAATTTGCTGTCTTGTTTTGGACATTTTCTTTTCAAACACCAATTTTTTATGCTTTTAACCTTACGCATGCCATGTGTCTGTGTGGTCATATATGATCACACCAATTTTTTTATTACACAACATTTTCTGTCTTTACTTAAGACATTTTTTCTTACGCCTTAAATCCTATCCACACCACATGTCAATATATAATACACGTCACACATTTACACCCGTCACAAATGATCCGGTATCTAAATTAGACTGACACCCAATCCACCTTTCTCTTCTAAATATTTTTATAAATACGCTTTTTGATATAGAAGTCTATTTCTTTTGAACCGCCATTCAAAAATGAAGAAATTACTGATTATTACAATTGGATGTGAAAGGTATTTCTTCTATAGATGATATTTCTTTTATAACATACAAAAATATAGATACATGTGCACAACAAAGAATATCACAGGGGACAAAACAAGAAAAACGATGTGATATGTCCTACATAAAAGATTTGGTACAAATGAATTTCATTCCAACGGTACCAGTGTGCGGACACATCAGCACCGAAATGCGATAAACGCCCCCACCCGCACCCCCCTTTGTGTCTAGGTTCACCACAAGGTGGCACAGAGGATACGATTTTTTTGTACGCAGTGCTGATGCATTTGTCCCGGGGGACATTCGTTCTCCCTTCTCTATACTTTCAACTGATTTTTATGGTTTCGAATAGACTGAAAGAAAAAATATTAGTTATACAAATTCCCTCCTAGCGTCTTGATTTTGTGTATGTTTAGGCATATTTTATGTGTCAATGCCCTCGTTGGCAGCTGTGGCTAGGGTAATAAATGATTTGGATATTTATCTAAATCCAATCCATATTCCGTCTTCTTAAAAGCAAATATGAATTTAAGTGTATCCGCTTCGATTAAATATTTGATTTGTTTCAAAAAATCCAGTTATAAGCAAGCTAAATAAAAATATACATTGATCCACTCTAGCCTAATAACTGTATCCGTATAAGTTTTTATATTATTACCAACAAAATTATATATATATATAATGGTAATAGATTTTTTTTGTTGGAATCAATGGTTATAGATTAAAAGTTATATTGTAATATTATAGGCTTTGTTACATAGACTGCACTATATAAATAAATACCTAAAACCTACCAGTAAATTGCTTTGGTGCAAACAAGAATAATAAATGAGAAATTCTTCATATAATCAGATATTTGTATTCAAATAGATACATGGATAAATAAAAGGATAGGAATATAATTACATTCCAAAATATCCATAATAAAATGTGGAATCATTAAATCCTTAATTCCTCGTATAGCCATATTCTCTCAGGACTCAGGACAGAGGTTTGGAGGTCGAATCTCCTGGTAGCATTCTGTGGTATTCTGATGTTAGCTGATTTTTTTCTTGTTTTTTGGCCTACAGTGCAATAGAAGAATTAGGAACCTTCAAGCAAGAGTGTGCAACTCTCTCTCCCTTTCTCATTCTTATAAGCCATCTATTTACCAAAAAAATTCTTATACGCCATCAGCCCTGCTCGAATTGCTTTATGGGTTGTTAGATCCCGATGTTTTGGCAGCTGATCTGCATGCCTTGTTTGCCTAATTTTATTTTCGTTTCAAAACAAAAAAGATGGGGATTTGGTCTCTTACTTTATTTCAGCAAGGCTCTTTTACACTTGGCATAAAAACGCTGAGGTCAAGGGACAGTCACATCAATGTAAGAAGTGATTTATACTTGCCCCCAAAAATGAAAATCACTTTCAATGCTGATGTTTTCGTCGGCTTGATCCCGGCAGAGGTTAGAAGAAGTTAGGGGTCAGCGTATGAATTCCAAACTGCTTTATTTAAGATCAAATCGAATAAGATTTCTTACAACACTGATTTGGAGACCTTTAGATCCTTTTTTTATATAAGATAAAACATAGCAAATTTTCTCTTCCCAAATTTCTTTGTTCCTATATGATCATAGCATTGACTTGTACGTGGAGGTATATAGGGTTAAAAGAGTAAAAAATGTGTTCAAATAAAAATAATAATAATAAGTAACCAAAAAGAGGTAAGAAATTCACAAAAATATCATATGTCAACCTGTAGTGTGGTTATATTGGGAACAGACAAATTTGGGAACGGAAAATTTGTTTCCAAAGATGAACGTTTGGTAACATGTAATCTAGAATCCATTTTTTATATATTCTGACGCAGGATGTTTGGCAATGACATGCAGAAAATCCTTTTTTTCGACATTGATATATTATTGAATATGTAAAACCAATGATTCATTAAAAAAAAAAATGTTCAATTATCATTTAGCTCAATCTCAACATAGTTACCGAAACTTATCCATAAAAAATAGAGAAAATGAGGTATTTAGGTAAATTCTCCTATTAAGGGTATTTTGGTAAATTTACTTATACTCACAAATTTCTATTTTAACAATATTGTTATTTATATCATATTCTCATTTGAAGCTTTTCCTTTGGTGTCGATATGAGGAGTCAAGGTTATAAGTTTGTTCATCAAGTCTCACGCCCATGAACCCAAAGAATTCATTCTTTTTTTTCGTTGGTATTAATATTTTTAGTGTCAAAAAATGTTGTTAGTGATAGTGTACACATCAGTACCTGAAACAAAGAAAACACGTCAGTACTTGTAAACCAAAGAAAAGGACCGGTAGTTAGGAATCTTGTAACAAAAACCTAAGTTAGTTTTAAGAGTGATCTAGAGAGTGAGCTGTAAAATAACAGGATGTATATTCTATATAAAGGAGTCATCAAGTACTTGTAAAGGTGCTCTGGCTTTCTTCTGCATTCCAATTTTTTTGTCTTCTTCCCTTCAGTTCATAGCTTCCTCTCATTGGTTTCTTCGTGGTATCAGCGCTAGAAAGGCTCAAGCCGTGACATCGTTTTCTGCTTTTCTCCCAATTCAATCTTGTCCTCCGCTCTTTCTCCTAGTCTTCTCTCTTTCTTTCTTTGGAAGAAATCTCAAGTTGCAGAGATTGAGGACGAACAACAAATCGTCTATGATATTTCTTGAATTTCTGGAATAGAAATCTCTTCTTGCTGTACCAAATGGCTGGAGCCATCCCTGTAGCCGCTAATGGTGTTGCTTCGACTCAATCTGGATCCCCTAGATCGTCTTCAACATTTGGATCTACGTTTTCATCAAATCCTACTTTGTTCGCTTCACTCTCAGCGAATATCACTTGATCGTTTGTTTCTAATTTTACTGTCATTGTCACTATGAAACTGACAGCAGAGAATTTTCTAATCTGAAAATCTCAGTTCCTTGTTGCAATTAAAGTTTACAGGCTTCATCAGGTTCTTCTGGCCGAACCTCCTCCGAAGCAGATCTTGTTGTCAGATGGGTCTTCTGTAAATAACAGTTGAGATAATTCTATATCCGACAATAGCAAATTCTAGCAGTAACAAGTATGAATCGTATCAACT
>JAOXJP010232801.1:0-10411 GCA_025762735.1 Platanus orientalis | reverse complement strand
TGGAAAATGTGTGGAAATTTCACGGTGAGTTGTCAAAATTTCAATCTATGTTGAGCATGATTTCACAGTCAAGACTCAAAAAACTATATAGAGCATCTAATCTATGTACATATTAATCACATAGATAAACAAATGGCTACTAGTTATGAGTTTATAAATAATTGACTACCAAACATGTCAAATTGCATGACTACTTCACCTAATTTTTCATCTTAAATTAGTCACTTTTTTACACAAACTTTAAATCACAAAGTTTTTTTTTTGTTACGATTATATAACAAAGTTATACAATAGATTTTTTATCACATATCTAATTTATGTAAAATTTTTTTAATTATATAAATATATAATTTATCATTTTTAAAATTATATCATTTTAATTATTTTATAAATAAAAATGAAACAATATTGTTTTTTTTTTATCAGTAACAGTAGTGAATTTGTATTAATGTCAAATAATCAATAAGATATACAATGAGATGTAAAGGTATATAGGAGCCCGAGTACAATGAGTTTGCTAACTCCACTCTTAGCAAGAGTGTCAGCTAGATCTTTTTATGATCTAGGCACAAGAGAGAAAAAGGGAATCAAAACTTTTACCCAGTCTCTAATTTCATGAATGAATCTAGCTAATCTCCAAGGCCCCGTACATTTACCTTTGCCCTAACTAATCACTAATGAAGAATCCCCTTCTACAATGGAGCCTCATACCCAATTCCCTAAGGCACCTTAAGCCATGTATCAAAGCCAAGGTTTTTGCCATAGAGGAGTCACACATCCCAGCCAAGCCAAAATACGCACAACTTATATTTCCTTTGGAATTTCTTATCACTCCACCATAGCCCCCAGGCCCTGGATTTCCAATACTAGACCCATCAAAGTTTAGTTTGAAATGACCCCTAGGAGGCAGCTCTCAAACAACACTCACCCTGGGATTTTTGTTGCCCTTTAATGTGTCACATGCTAGCCAATCTCGATATATGTCTACAAGTTGAATCCCTATGAACTGTTCGGATGCGACGGCCCATTTAGATACTTCCAATTTGACATACTCCACCACCATCATCAGCCCCTTCCTTTTATCATCGAAAATACGATGATTTCTTTCAATCCATATTCCCCCAATAGACTATGGAGCAAACTTTTTCATAGAAATCTGCCTATCACTCCCAAGAAGCTGCTATTCCATCGACTGATAAGCTTCAAAGCATCTCTCGGCATCACCTAGTTAATTCACATAAGGGAGAAAAAATGGCTCCATATGGCAATATCCAATTTGTAATGTATGAATAAATGACTGACTGATTCAGCTTATTCCATGCACATGGGGAAAATGATGTGCTACAAAGAAGAAGACCAAACAATATTTTTACTAGAAAGAATTTAAGTGGATTTATTGTTTTTGGTCTAGAATCGACAGATCAACGATTATAGCAAATGAATAGATGTGGGATGGACATGTATAATAAATCTCATCAAAAGTATTGTTATCAGCAAAACTTTGTTAATATCTCGCTAATAGCGATAGAGTTTTTTTCTTTGGTTGGTAAAGCAACAAAATTTATTAAAGAGAAAGCACAAGAAGTACAAGCTCTCTTGAGCTAAAAAACAAAAGATTCTCAATCAAACAACGTGTCTGAGAATTTTCATTTTGTGAATAGGGGAAGGTGGGAGACCCAATTGAGGAGAAGCCCAAAAGCCCTGTTTTTGATATGGTGAAGGGGAAAAAACCGGCTGTAAAAAACGCGCTTGTTTTGCTCAGACCATATGAACCAGCAAATGACGTGAGGAATACTGGACCATAGAACTTTGCCTCTTAGAGAAAGGGTCCCTTTAGGACAATGGAACCAAGCATCAAGCAACCAAGGAGATGGTTTCTAGCATGACCCATGATAGGTGAAAACGATTCAAAGTCTCCAACCACAAGTTCCTCGTGAATGGGCAATTTATGAATAGATGAGATGAGATCTCCTCACTATGACAACACATAACACACCTGTTCGCCAGGCTTATACCTCTCATTTGGAGGTTGTCCACCGTAAGGGCCTTGTTAGAAAACAAGATCCAAAGGAAGAAACATATTTTTTTGGGCATCACCGAGCTCTAGATTTTAGTGGCCGACTTTACATGCATAGCCCTTAGGTGAATAATGTTATAAATAGATTTCACAGTGAAACCAAACTCTTCGATAGGGATACATAGCCTCTTATCTTCTTCGCTTCCTGAGTCAATGTCCGCTCTTTCCAATTTAACCAAGATTCCTGATATAGATAATATCTCTCAATCATTTGCCTCACGTCTTAGGTGAATATCCCGAGACACACTATCATTGTCTCGAATAATGTGCTCACTAACCAGACCATTTTGAAGCATTGCAATGGAGTATAGATCAGCGAAAGCTTGAGCTAAGGGCATGGGGCCACACTAAATATCATGCCAGAATTTGACTTTCACCTTTACCCACCTTAAATCAAGTCCATTGTTGAAACTCCTCAAGTTCCTGACATATGTCTTTCCATAAACCCGACCCATAGCTGCCATTTGGATTTTTTGTTCTCCACCCCCGACCATGGTTTGAATATTTAACAACAGCTACTCTCCTCCACATAGTGTTCCATTTGGATAGCAAAGCCCAATTCATCTCTTTGAGGCTCTTCAAGCCCAAACCACCACCTTCCTTTGGCAGACAAATTTGGTTCCTCCTGATCAAGTGAAAGTCATGACTATTTCCTTCAGATTGCCACAAAAAATTCGCTCTGATTCTTTCCATATGAAGTATCACTGAAGTCGGGGCTTGGAAGAGAGACATAAAATAAATAGGTAGGTTCGAGAGAGCTGCCTTTATCAACGTTAATTTGCCTACCTTGGATAGATATCAGCCCTTCCAACTTGCAAGTCTTTGTTCTAGCCTTTCTATCACCAGATCCCACAAGTGTTTGGATTTCACTTTTCCCCCCAATGGAAGGCCTAAGTAGGTTTTGGGTAGTAATGCGGTAGCACAACCTAACATGCCTTTCAAATTATTTAGATTATAAACATCACCCACCACCATCATCTATCTTTTTGGCAAGTTAACCCACAAACTAGAAACCGCTTCGAACATTAGGAGAATAGCTCTTAGAGTTCGAACTTCCTCCTCCGAGTTAGGTAAGAACAAAATGGATTCGTTAGCTAATAGTGACATAGTTTCGGTGATATTTCGATGAAATTTTGTTTTCCCCTAGTATTTCATTTCACCACCCCTTGATTTGGGGAAATATCGAACCATGTTCTTTATTTTTTTTATTTTTCCAAAGGTCTAAAGTTACTTCTAAATTTCACTTCACTCAATTCATGACCGCTTCCAAATTGTTTCCCTAATTAATTCCTAGTCACTCTTTATATGCTTTTAGTCATTTCTCGCTTCTCATTTCCTAAGGATTTATTGAGCCTTGCTTCTAGCTTCTCGCTTTCACATTGTTTCTCTTTTTCGCTTCTTACTCTGGTAAGTATGGTTTCAAGTGCTAAGCAGAACATTGTTCTAAAATTGTTTCTGAGTCTTTTTCAATTTTAGAGTTGTTCCACCCTCCGGTTATGAGCATTTTGAGAGGAAAGCATTATGTTGAACTTGAAGCTATTATACTAGTTTGGTAACTCAAATTCAAAATCTTAAGTATTTGTAGTTGAAGCTTGAAGCTCCAGGATTAGAAGTGAATATTCAACTATACCTCCTACAATAGGTATAGTAGTCTCAATGGCATATAAAAAAATGGTGGCAAAGGTGATTGGGGCTTTTGTTAATAGTAAATAGATTCTCGACAGAATTTTTCTTGCTAGAGAATGTATTGACTCAATAACCCAAGAAGGAAGAAGTGGAATAATATGTAAGGTTGATTTGGAAAAGGAATTTGACTATGCGGATTCTTTTCTTGACACTACCTTGGGGTAAATGGGCTTTGGCTCCAAATGAAAGTCTTAGATAGCTTGTGTTTCTACACCATCTTTCTCTATTTTAATTGACAGACATTCAACTAGTTTTTTCAAAAGCACTAGAGGTTTGAGACAGGGTGGTCCCTTGTTCTCGCTACTCTTCAACATTGCGACTGAAAACACTGAGCAAAACAACGTTTTCAAGGAGAGGAATTGAGCGTAATATAGGTTTTAAAGAAAATAATAACATATTGGAGCTCCTGTATTCAATAGTATGTGTGAGTATATTTGGGGTTATATTAGTCATCTTTTGTTTCTTCTTTGTATTAGTATGGCATATAAATACCATATGGTATAACACATAGTTACCAGAGTAGGAAGCAATGTGAAAGCAAGAAGTTGGAAATGAGGCTCAATAAATCCTTGAGAAGCGAGAAGCAAAAAATAATTAAGAAGCGTTTGGAGAATGGGTAATTAGGAACTTCAAACATTGAAAAAAAAATGTTATGAAATGACTAGGAAATGAAACGAAAATAATGGGGTGAATAAATGATTATGAGTTAGAAGTAAATAAAAAAAAGTCTAGAACCAATAAGTACCCCTATAATAATTGATTACTAGTCATTTCATAATAAAAAATCATAACATAGAAATCAATATGCAAACCAAGGTTTAAAGAATTGATATCGTGTCCTATATTGCGACTTGGGGATACTGATACATCTCACATATTGTAGCTTATCGCGAGAGATGGTAGAAGAAATCGGGAGATGGTGATAATCGGGGGAAAACACTAATCAAATGAAGGAATTTTGTTATGAAACTTCAAGATTTGATTGATATAGACAACACCAAAAGAATGATGTATCTTCCACAACATAAGAGAGTTCGTGCTTCAAGAATGAAGAGAATTTAAGTTTTTGGAAGAGTTTGAGAACTTTTAGGAGTTTTTTTATAATTATTTTAAAGTGTTTTAGTGGATTAATTGATGTAACGAGGCCATTAGAGTCAAGTTAGAAAGTTGGGAGGGAGTTGAATTAGTTTGAAAGAAGTTTATGACTGTTTTTAGATTTTTCAGATTTTTTTTGGAATTTTTTTTTTTGGCTACCATACAAGGGATGGGTATTTTAGTCCAATGTGGTCCAATTTCACTTTTTTTTTTATATTATAAATAAGTCATAAAGGCCTCTTATACGATTGGTGAAGAAAATTTATGAATTGAAGTGTTTTATTGAAGTCCATGATTTGGCTATCTCTCTATACCTCTCACATGAAGGTAAATTGTTATTCTCTTTTCTCTTAATCTTTCTTTTCACAAGGAGGAGATTGCAACCTCTTTCATTCATGGATAGATGGATTCGAAGCAACTATCAAGTTGGCAGGCCATGCATCTGATCTTTGGTATTCAAATCCTTTACCTCATTACTTCCTTTTCAACTGCCTGTTAAGCCGATGATTCAATCCCCGCCTCTTCCCGCTCATCTGGGGCTAGAGGGGGATGACTAATTCACCGTTTGGGGCGACTTCACCAGTAGGCGCTTGCTCGGTTCTTTTTCTTCTCTAGTCCTACGTTATCTCCCTTCGTCTTCTTCTTTCTTTCTTTAAAATTTCTGCAGAAAATTCTTTCTCCTTCTTTTAAGATCATCTTTTACACTTCCTATAATCTTGTTTCTTGGATCGCTTCCCAATCGATTCTAATCGATGATCCAGACATTTCGATTCGCTTCTCCAAAGGCTTCCACTTCATTGCGCTTCCTAATTATAGGAAGTACGCTTCCTACTACTTGGGAAAGTAGTTTGGAATTAGCTTCCCACATTATATCAAGTCTCCCACAACTATAGTATAGCATACACAAAGGCATAAATATACTTTAGTAAAGAGAGTAAGATACTCTTCTACATTCTTCCCAAAACTTTTTCAAAGCCAAAAGAACACAGAGGTCGCAAAGAGTGGATCATCGCTGCTTTGCTAACATCATCAGTCTGTACAGATGTTGATATCATCCGTACAGACGACTTAGGTCAATGATGAAGACCTCAGATTTTTGGTAGATCTTGTTTTTTCATGAATTCTCGTGTTGTTTGTGAAGTAATTTGAAACCGCTTGCTATTTTTGTACATGTTTTAGCAATTTTTTTTAGTGAAAAAACCAGATCCAATTTAACTGGATGGTGCATCTTGTGAGGCATTAATGATGAAGTTTATTAGTTGTGTTTGATCTATCCCTACATGAGGAATATGTAGGATCAAGTTTCCCTTCAATTGGAGCTGTATTGAAGCTCCAGTGATAATTTCTTTAGGGCATTGTTACTGCCCCACATAGAAAGTCAATTTTTCTATGAAACTTTAGTCTCAATCTATATTTTTGGGATTGCATTTGTTCTTGCTGTGTAGATCAGCTTCATGCATTTGTTGTGTGATTCGAAGGGTGTATGACTGGATGTATGCTGTTGTTGCTGGTCTTTGACGTATTGAATTTTCTTAGTTTTTGTTGGTTTATGAGTGCTGAATGAGTAACTTACAGAAATAGAATAAAATAAAAAATATGTTCCGGTAGTAAATAAAAAACAAATACACTTGTAATTTTCAATATTCAGCCTTGGTAAAATGTAGAGCAGAGTTTTAATAGCAAGCAATCCAGCTTGTAACAAATAACAATCTGACCTGTAACAAACAAAGATCACAATAAGTAATAAGTTGCAGAAACTTATCGGTTTGATAACAGATTGACCGACGCATGCATAAGCACTGTTTTTAAATCTAGATTTGCCTCCTATAGGATCTCTTCCGTAGTGCAACGAGGTTCAACAGTGATCAGACTCTTAAGATTAAACGGTCATACATCTCCAAAGGTTGTATGGTTCCTTTGAAGGCTTCTTAGAACATAGGTACAGTTCCCACTTCAGTCCAAAAAGGAACAAGAAAGCTGAGAGAAGAAGACTTAAAGAAGAAGTAAAAAGATGTTCTAGATACAAGCTTCAACCACTTGTCTTGGAAATGACAAAATAATAAATTAAAGAACCTTTTCAACTTCTCGTAGAGAGATATGGGAGACAAGACTTAAGTCATTGGTATTTCCAATGATAAGTCTCTCACTGGTCAAATCTCTGGAAGAAATATATATTAAATCATTATAAAATAAATTTTGAATCACTTTATATATATATATATATACACACACACAACAGTTTTTAAGCTCAATCACTCTAGATCTCTTTGCAATTGATGTTGGGTGACTCATATGGTCTGTATGGTACAGGCTGGTTACTATACACATCAAGTTTTAAGTCTTTTACTGTGGGCTTCTGAGATTATGACTATGTGAATGCTTGGATGATATATTTCTGCTGTTATTGAAAAGGTTTGTGGCTTGGTGATAGTAGTGTATTTGTGTACCTGGGTATTTCTTTGCCGATAATTCTTGTGGGCAGATTTTTTTGGTGGTATATATGGACTGAGAGTTGGAGAACTCTATCATGGTGTGAAGAAAAGGGTTGCAGGTTGCATTGCTTACAGCAGTGAAATAGTTACAGAAAGGGTTGTGTATGCTACGAATGTGCAGTCCCAAGTGTTTGAGTTTGTCTCCCTATTAGAAGTGGTTTGATGTGTGCTATTTGTGAAATCAGCAGGGGCTCTCCATAGTTGTGTGAAGGGCTTGAGTACAAGTATAGTGAAGGATCTGGTTGTTAGTTGGTAACAGTTCCTACGAGGAGTTGGTTTATGCTCCTATTCAGCAGCAGTGAGTGGCAGTTTATGGTGTAAGAACACTTATGGATTTGGAACAGCAATCAATCACACAACCTTATACCTGACCAGGTTTCACTCAAGAAGCAGGGTCTCTACTTGGAATCCTTTCCTATATACAAACTCCAGTCTCTGCTCTTTCCTTTAGTGCCTTAGCCAGTCACTCGTGGATTATTGATTTTAGTGCCTCCAATCATATAACAGGCACAGCTTCAATGTTCTCTACAATCCATCTATGTTCTAGGAATGACAAAGTTTGAGTAGCAGATAGGTCTTTCTCTTCAGTTGCTGGCAAAGGTTCTATTTCAGTCACTCCTATTATGCATGTTTAATTTTTACTCCATGTTCAAAACTTGCCATTGAATCTTTTGTTTTTTGTCAGTCATCTTACTAAGACTTTAAATTGTATTTTTTTTCCATCTCACTGTTTATTTCAAGATTTGGAAACGAAGAAGGTGATTTGGTAGAGACGATGAGGCTCGGGGCTCTACATTCTTGACATGTCTCCCCATAATGCAGCTGCAGTTTAGCACACATTGTCCCCACGTCATGACTCTTCCTGATCAGAAAAGTCAGTTATATAGGTGGCATTGTAGATTGACCACCTGTCTTTCCTTCTGTTGAAGAGAGTTTTTCCCAACTATTCACAAGCTTATATGTTTCTGACCTTCATTGTGAAACATGTGAGTATGCTTGCCGAGTCTCCTATCCTGAGTTTTAATTGTAGTACTACACCTTTTTCAGTAGTCCATTTTGATGTATGGGGGCTAGCTCCACTTGTTTCCTTGTTAGGCTTTAGATACTTTGTTATCTTCATTGATGATTATTCCCGCACTACATAGATCTACTTGTTGAAATAAAAAAGTGATGTGTTTATAGTCTTAAAGTCTTCATACTAGATGGTTAAGACCCAATATGATACGAAGATGAAGATCCTCTCTTATGATAATGGTGGTCAATATGCTTCACTTGAATTCTCATCCTACCTTTCAAAGTATGGTATCCTTCACCAAATCACCTGTTATATAACTCTAGAACAAAATAGAATTGCCAAAAGAAAAAACTGTCATTTATTGAATATTACTCGAGCTTTGCTCCTTGCCATGAATGTACCAAAAGTGTTTTGGTCAGATGCCTAGATGATTGTTGCCCATCTTATGAACTGTATGCCATCACAGGTGCGTGGATATAAATCCCCTCTCGAGACCATTCCAGTGCCTATTCCTTGTTCTCCATTCCTCCCAAAGTCTTTGGATTTGTTTGTTTTGGTCATATACCCAAGTCAGACAAATCTAAACCATACCTAAAAGCCCTTAAATGCATCTCCTAGGGTATAGTCCTAATAAAAAGGGTATACTTCTATGGATAGGACTCCTCTTTATGGGGTGCATGTTGGTGAAGAGGCATCTTCTCTTTCTTTCCGTTTAGCTATTCCCCCAATCTTCTTGGATGGTAGCAACAAGGCTAGTAGTGGTGATGAAGATGGTGATAAAGTTGATGATATAAGGGGGAGACTATGGTTGAAAAAAACTTCTCTAAGTATATTCAAGGAAAAAAGAAAGGTTCACAAGACAACCCTCATGTTTCTATCCATGAAGCCTTTTCTATTCCATCTCCTTTGCCTAATACAGGAAATGTCTTAGGGAGGGGATTCGTTCTTGTACTCATCATCCAATTGCTAATCATTTTTCTTATGATGGTCTCTCTTCTTTATTTCAAGCTTTCTCTACTTCTTTGTCCTCTAATTATTCAATGTAGTGTTGCAGAGGGTCTCTCCCAACCAAAAGGGAGATGAAGGCATTGGAAAAAATTTGTACTTGGGATGTAAAAGATCTGCCATGAGGCAAGGAACCTATGGGTTGCAAATGGGTCTTCTTAATGAAACTTAAACCAGATGGCGCAATAGACAGGTAGAATGTAAGATTGGTGGCAAAAGGTTATACTCAATCCTATGTGATAGATTATCAGGAAACCTTTGCACCTATGTTTAAAATGAACTTCATAAGAGTTTTGATATCCCTAGCAGCTAATCAGGACTAGCCACTCCTACAGGTGGATGTAAATAATTCTTTCCTCCGTGAGAACTTAGAAAAGGAAGTTTATATGAGACAACCTCTAGGCTTTCAGTATGTGTTAGGAAAAGAGAAAGTAAAGTGATTGAAGAAAGCTTTATAGGGTCTGAAATAGTTTTCAAGGGCGTAGTTTAAGAGATTCATAAGTGCTATAATTAGGAACGGATATAGACAAAGTCAAGCTGACCTTACCTTGTTTGTGAAGCATTAAAAAGGGAAGATGACAGCTCTTATTGTGTATGTTGATGATATTATGGTTACAAGTAATGACCCTTGTGAAATAAAAGGTCAAAGAAGCTACTTGGGAAAAAACTTGAGATTAAAGATTTCGGTCAACTAAGGTACTTCCTTGGGATTTAGATGGCTTGGTCCATGAAGAGTATCTTCTTGTATCAAAAGCAATATATCATCGATTTCTTACAAGGCATAGGCAAGTTGGGATACAAGCGATGTGACGCACCGATTAGTCCCAACCACAAGTTAAGAGAAGATGAAGGTACACGGCTGATTGAGCACAAAGATACTAGAGATTAGTAAAGAAGCTAATCTGTCTCTCACTAGAGTTGACATTGCATATGTAGTTTCACCCGAATGTGGTGAAAAATTGGCAAGGGGCGTTGCATCGGCGCCCAAATGCAATGAAAAATATGCAAGGGTTCCCACACCATGGACGAGTGTGGGTAAAG
>JAOXJP010232800.1:0-10411 GCA_025762735.1 Platanus orientalis | reverse complement strand
TCTTGAGCTAAATTTTTTATATGTTGTTCATATATGTACTTCCTGCTAGCATGCCAAATTTTAGAATTTTTTAAGACTCCTAAGGAGTCTAAATGGCTGAAAAAGGGTTGCTAGATTTTGGTCCCAGGCGTTGGGAAACCTGGCATATGAAAATCAGGCGTTAGACCAAGTATAGGCTTATCATATATGGTTGGAAATATATATCTCTCATCTTTCCAAATTGACCAACCACACCCAAATCTAAATTTTCTGGAGAGAGATATGCCCTCTAGAGTGCGAACTGTCTAAATCCTAAAACTAAGCGTTGAAAGCTTAAACAGGCGTTAGTTTGGAAAACAAAGGTTAGGAAAGCATAGGCTTATTATATATGGTTGGAAATATCTCTCTCTCAACTTTTCGAATTGACTAACCAATATGTTATATAGCTCTAATTGGACCACATTTTTAAGACTATAGTAGGGACTGTGATGAAAAGACATAAGTCTACCGAAGAGTTTATGTAAATACAACTTTTGGCTAGGTGACTATGATGTTGCTTTTTATATTAAAAAAAAACTACGATCTCGCTTTGGGTGTAAAACAATTACTTTCAAGTATTTAGGAAATAAACTAAGTGATAATTGAACTCAACCTAACAATAATAGAGCATATAAAAATTGGGCTTGTAATCGAGTTCATTGTGGATGATCATGTTGCCCATTGCATTTACCCTTTGTGGGATGATACAGCATGGATGCATCACAAACGAACCATAAGCCTCGAGCATTGAAGTCCAAAAGTCAAGAAAAAGATGAAAATGTGAAGTCCCAAGCCATATGCCATGCCTACGTGTGCATGTTGAAGTCACCATTGTTTCCATGAGATATAGCAGAGGCAAAGATTCAAAGCTTGCTCAAAGACACACACACACAACAAAAGAAAAAAAAATATACTACAGATCAATGACATTGAGATATCAAAAACTATTGCAAAGAAAACCTCCAGCAAGACAACAATCGATATAACATAAAGCTAAATCTTGACTATAAAGGGATCACTTAAACCTCTCAATGTCTCCTTGTGTCATCAGATAACACAACGTAACTTCAGGTAATGTTAGAACCCACACTGGGTGTCATCATTAGAGGAATCAAATTTTCTTTAAAAAAAATCTGAAAGTGAAGTCTTCAAGTCATTTTTTAAGAAAACCTGGGATCGAGTGTTTCAAGAATATATAGGAGGATGAAAATATTTCCTAAGAAAACGAGATAAGGAAGAACTCGATCTTCAAGACTTTAGAAAACTCACCAACGAATTGGGTCAATGGTGACGTACGGTGAATCAGTCTCTAAGACTTTTAAAGAATGCTCAGTGAGAGTGCTAGATTTCCTATGAGTGTCAACAAGCTGATTTGAACCGAGCTATGCCCAACTCAGCATGGGCTCATCACATGAAAGCAAAGCTCAGGTGACAAGCTCAATCCCAACTTGGGCTTGTAAAGGTAAGCTTGACTCAACTCACCAGTTAGAGGAAGATGGCCTAACAGAATAATGACCCATTAGCCTAATTTGTCTTATATATATATATATATATATATATATATATATATTAACCAAACCAAGCTTTTAGCAAGCTAAGCTTACCCTAATTAGGATAAAACTTTGTTGAGTTGATGTAAGGTGAGCTTAATACCAAACAATAGGTGTGTCATTGATGAATTCGGTGTCTCTTTGTTCACATTTCAACACTTTTTTGAACCCCAAACACAATGTGTCAGCTTATATTTCATCATAAACACTACATACACGTTATCATAACAGAACATTTTCTTCCTTTTTGTTTTTTTCAAATCAGATGTGGCTCTCCCTATCTGATAATCCAAACAGAGATTACACTAATCAAATTAGGATATGTCATGGGTGTTTGGGTTTGGGATAGCTCTGCACAGTACAAGATCTTAGGGCTTACCAACTGTTTGTTTTTACCTTCTCAAGTCTCAATAACAAAAAAAATTAAAATCATCTCTCTAGCCATGTTCACTGATATGGAGAAGTGAACCCAATGGAAGGGACATCAATTGATAGTTGAAGCTCATCTCCTGACTAGTTGAGCTAGCTTAGCTTATTGACAACCCTATTTTTAACCATTTGCTCTATGCATCAATTTTTGAAAGCTTTGAGTCTAGAAAACATAAATTAATTGTTTACAGATGATTTTTTATCTAATTGGTCTTAGGTGGGACCCTTTAAGGTGGCTCTTGATTCCCTGAACATGAAACACTTAGTGAGTTAGATGCTCCAGCCAATTCTAATGGTCCTCTAACCCCAGACCCCTAAGTATTACAAAGAGAAAACACGTATTTTAAATTATATAATGTATAACTTGAAGCATGGTAATCACTTAATTTGTATTAGAATTAAACTTAATGGCTTATCTAATGTTCTTTGGCACTGAACATCATGGCTTGAACTTGAGTTAAGCTGAAAAACTTTCCACTTTCTCTACAAAAGATTTGCTGAAGCCATAGAGAGATCCAATGAACAATAGTTCAGGCAAAGGTAATAGCTTTTGGTATGGTACTTAAACTCCTCAAACAAGAAGTTGTCTTCACCAAGTCAATAGCAAACTTAGCCTAAACATAAAAACAACTCAACAAGGTCATTGACAACATTGGTTTCCTCTATTTTTTAAATAAAAAATAGATTTTTTACCCATGTCCCCATATTCTTCCTCTTCTCTCCTCATCCTAAAACTCTCCCTACCTAAATACTATCTTTCTTATTATCTCTTCCTCTACATCTTCCCATGTCCCCTCTTCTTTCTCTTCTCCCTAGACTCCTCTCTCATTATTATTTTTTTTAATTGGACTTCTTTTTTATTTTTCTTCGATTTTTTTGCATGCTGCAACTGTGTATTCACTATAGTAATTTCAATTTTTCAGTAAACACTTGCACTTATGCCACACAGGTTCATTTGCTAGTACTAATGACAAGGGAAGATATCAATGACATTATATGCTAAAAAAAGAGAATGAATGTTCAACTAAACTAAAAAATTCTGAATAACAAAGAAAAAGGAAGATGAAAAAGAAGAAAACTAGTATTTAAAGTAAGACCATGGAGCACAGTTCACCCAGGTATCTAAATTGTATCTAAAGTAAGACTAGCAAATCAGCGAAGATTGCACCCTGTTTTTCAAATAAGTAAAAAAGTGTGACTAACAATGGAGCACACTTCTCTGGATATGAAACCATAATAGCCTTGGATAAAATAGTAAAGGTATATTTTTAGGATCCAGGATTCTAGTAAACCAAGATCTTCGAGCACAAGATTTCCTGCTAATTAAGATCTGGGTTATTTAGCAAATAAACCTATGTCTGATTTAATGGAAGTGTGGGATTGGCCCTTGGGGAAATTTCTATTAATAAGATTCAAGCATTAAACTCAAAACATGACACTAAGAAGTGGGTTTTGCTCATTATGCCGCCACCATTCATATAATTAAAAAACACCTATTAAAACTATAGATTTTGTTGTATAAATATGAAACTTTATAATTTTGTTTATATTAACGTGGGAAAATTTAGATATAGCCAGACATGCATCTTTGTATGTTTTCAATTGTGAGGGAGAAAGAACGAGAGAAATAAAGGAGAAAACTTGCAGGAAAATAAGGATGGTCTATAACACACAAAGTTAAAAAACCAGGACAGAATTGGTGCCTTTAGCTGAGCGTGTTCCCTTCCCCAGAATTTTAGAGGTATATTCAATAACAACGTAAGATTGAGAGATTACCAAAAAGTAGCGATAGGAAGAGAGGCAGAGGAGAAGATGGTCTGCTCTAATCGCAACAACAACCTGGCGCTCGTGCCCAAAGATCAAAACCTTAGCCTTTATGCTTGAGAGAAGAGCAGAGACAAGAAGAGATGCAGGAAGAATCTAGAAAAAGCGGGAAGAGAATGCGGGAGAGAGGAAAAGGGCACGCAGAGAGAACATATATACACATCGATAAGAAGCATTTGGAAAGCGCTGCAATAAGACTTTTTTATGTAGCTCTTCTAAAACGTTGCAATAAAAAAAAGCATAACGTTTGTAAACGCTGCATATATGCTTCTTACGCTGACACGTGACGGAGAATTATGATTTTTTTATGCAGCGTTTTATAAACATTGTGTATTTAGTTTTTCCTCTTTTGTAGTGTTTTATATAAAAAAAATGTTGCATATTATTCTCTTTAGGCAGCATTTTTACAAAAATGTTGCCTAAAACAATGTTACTAAAACTAAATATTGTTGTAGTGATTATAAGTGATAACTGGTGGCTAGAATAAATCTTTAGGCATAAACTCTTCTAATGTAACTGACACTCGTAGAGGTTGCTCTAATAAGTTATCCTCATGGAGCAATGGTTAGGAGGCATCGACTTTAGGATCTTTCTCCTTTTTTTAGTTACTTCTTTTAAGCAAAAATGCCTTTTTCGAGCATGCTTAAGAGGGTTATATGTCTATTGTGTTCCTATTTTAATGGTCTAGAGTCTTCTCTTACGTGTCATCTTACTTTCGAATATGACCTAGTCATCCTCATGATTACCATCATCTCTATCATCTTGAGTATTCATGAGGTCGACCATATCATCATCAATAAAAACAGCATTAGTGGTTGCGGTCCTCATATTTGTGTCAAGTTTTATGTGTTCTAGTCAATCAATTCTTGAAGCTTGTCTTTAAACACAAAATAGTCTTGCAAAGTATAGCCCGGAATATGATGATATTTCAATATTTTGGGTCATTGACTTTGTTAGCTTCTGCAGGTCTTTTTGACTCAGTGAGTATGATATCCTAAGATTCAATTATTTGCTTGAAGAGACTCTCCAAATCATCAAGATGGAATGTACAAGCCTTTTCCTACCTCTCCTTCATGTTTGGCATTCTAGGAGAAATTTCTTGTTCTGTTGGCTTAGTTGTCTCTACAGTATGTTTGACTTTCAACCTAGTGGGCGACGTTTTAGTGCTTACTATGGCAGATTCCATCTTGTTAACCACCATTTTTCCTTTTCTCTCATATTTGTGGTCTAGCAATCTTCTTTCTAGAGTAGATGCCTTGGATATCAAGTCATTGAACTCAGAATACTTCTACGCTGTAAGGTGGAGAGAAAACTCGAAGTTTATGTTTTGTAAACACATCCTGAGGAGTGTTTTAAGAGGAGGTGCATTCTCATAAGCATAAGACATATTTTTTCATATGTGGAGGGTATGAATTCCCTATTATATATGTACTCACAGTTTTCTACTTTTTGTATTCGTTGAGCATCTCAATCGTCATTGCCCACATATAATTAGGGTCCATCATAGGTGCAGTTGGATGCGGGTATGGTCCTTGTGATATATAAAAAGGCTGCACATATGCATTGTAACCATATGTCTAGGGAGGTGTAGGTCCATATAAGGGTGGCTCATGTTGATGGTAAAGAGCCTAATGAGGTCCTTGTGGATGTGGGCCTTGCGAGAACCCTTGTATAGATAGCCTTGAGGGGATGGGTATATTAGGTGCAACACTTATAGCTGAGGCAGTTCTTGGAAAAGTGACAAAGGCATACTCTGGTGTATAATGGGTGTACCCCCCTTGCGTTTGGCTAGGAATAGCTGGCCTTGCTGATTCTACTATAGTAAGATTATGATTTGGCAGAATCGTGCTGTGTCTTTCAAGTTTGAGTTGCTTGATAATGGCATTTAACTCTGTTATGGTGATGTCTTGAACGGCCAAGCGATGGTCTCGACTTTCTACTTAGGCTCGCCATTCTACAGTTGTAGTGTGTTCCCCTTTGGAGTTAGAATGGTACTCCCTAACGTCTACATTTTTTACATTTGTTGTAGGGTCGGTAAGCAGATCTTAACTTCCTCTTGGTCCCATTATCATCACCTCAGGTCCTTGTGAGGTAGAGGTAACGTTAATAGTCGTAGCAGTCTCATGTGTAGTGTAAGGAATATCCTCATGATGGAACACGATGGGAGAGGCTACCGAGGCCCTTCTAGTGGTTGGTAACCCTCTTAAGAGTGTTCTAGGCGTCCTGGCACTTGCCGCTAGTTGACTTCTAGTCATCATGCCAGCAGAATTGAAAGTTCATAGCCGCGACCTAGAAGAACTTGGGGTATTGACAAGGACATCTTTCTTTGCCCCGACGAACATTACCATTGCCTGGGTGTCATGAATAGACCCGAATATCTTACCATTACCCATGTAGGGTGTATAGCCTGAACTATTTTTAGTGTAGGAGGGCAA
This sequence comes from Platanus orientalis, assembly GCA_025762735.1. NCBI lineage: Eukaryota > Viridiplantae > Streptophyta > Magnoliopsida > Proteales > Platanaceae > Platanus > Platanus orientalis. Next base: position 4,155 of record JAOXJP010232800.1, on the reverse strand, counting down.
GGAAGGGTCGCCCCTTTGTGGATGTGCCCATAATGGCATTGCATTGGTTTACATGTCTCCCATCTTTGGTTGCTTATGGAAGAACTTGTGTACTCTGGCCCTTAGCCTTTGAGTGATGTTTCTTTCTCGCTTTTGTTTGGGGGATAAAACCCTTCTTCTTTTTGGTGGCTTACTTTCTTTAAGCCCCCTGAGTGGCTCGAATCGGGTTAACAACATCAAGTTCCTGAATTCTACCTTTGCTTTATTGTGTTGCTAATTGCGCCGCATAGGTGAGATTTGGGTGGCAACATTGCCCTGTTGTAACTCTTTCTGTAAAGTATGACTTCTGGTGGTTCCTATTTTAGATTTCTTTTTCTTATTGTGTAAGTTTCTTTTATGACCAGATGGCCTGAACAACCCAACCTGATTGATAACTTGTTCTTCTATCTGATCCCTAAGCATTGTGGGAACTCTTATGAGAGTAATATGTACGATAGTCAAATTTTGGTTCCCTGGTGGTAAATGGAAATTTTGCCTCATATCCACAAATGTGCGTGAATGAGACTTTTCTTCATATTGATTGTATGTGAATGTGAGAAACCCTTGTTCATTCACCACAATAATATCATGCGAATGTCATTGCTTTCATAAGCGTACATTCTTGCGCGAATGTGAAACTTAATTCTCATTTGCCATGGGTATTTGCATCAAAGAATATGTGAGTAAAGTCACTGGCTTGGACTGTCCCTTAGCGAGTGGAGCCATGTGATTGAAGATTAGTTTCAGACTTAGGTACGCAAGGTTTTTCCCTTCTCCGTAAGTAGTGTTGTTTGCAGTGGTGAGTATTTCTCTATGAATGAACATTTTCCATATCATTCATGGGTTCAGACCCCAGCGAATGTAAATATCCATCCTCATTCGCGTAATTTAACAATGGTGAATGAAAATCTAGACCCTTTCCCGAATCAACAATCTTTGTTTTTCTAGAGGTTTTAATGGCCTTCATGCTAAGGTTCAACTCATTTTTAGGTATCCATTGTTTCCTTAAATTATTCAAAGTGTTTTGGGGAATATGACTCCTTGGTTTAACGTCAGTTTTTTTCGTTTTTAACAGAAATAGGCAATGTTGCCACTATCTGAGGGGAGACCAAAGCCTCAACCCCTAGTGAGGTTAGGGAGACCATAGCCTCAACCTTTTGTTGGGAGACTGGAGCCTCAACCCAAGGTGAGTTTTGGGAGACCGAAGCCTCAACCTTGCAAATGGATGGTGATGGGGAGACCAAAGCCTCAATCTATGTCTTCCTTGTGACTTGTGGTAAACTATAAGAGGGTTCCACAATCGCAACTCCATTGAGGTACCTATGAAATCAGGAAACACCCATTAATACAACAAAACTTAAAGAGAAATGAGAGAAAAGTTAAGTCCCACCAAACGTGCCAGAAATTTGTAACACCAAATTTTGAGCCGTGTATAAGGTGAAATTCGTTGAACATATTACCTAGCCTTTTTAGAGGCTAGTTTATTATTTTATGAGTGAACTCCAAGTCTAGTAGACTTGTTAATTATAACCATTTAACACAACAAATCTCTGATTAAGTCTAAGTTTCTCGACTTATAGTATAAAATAGAATTGCAGGAATATAGAGAAGAAGAAAGGAGAAGAGAAGATGGTATTCTTTTATATATATATATTACACTTGTTCAAACACCAATAAGTTTACCTATCCATAACTTGATTCATCCTTAAGCTTTCTATAATATCTTCTTTGGGGAGATTGTAGAGGTATAATGGACATGTTCTTTCCTCTTTTGGAAGAGATATAACTTAAGACCTTCAAGGGATAGATGCAGTTTACTTCACAGTGAATCTTCAAAGCCTTTCCAACTTTTAAAACTCCTTCATTCTATGTCTATGTCTCTCTCTATATATTTGTCTCTATGTATATCTTTCTTGTACTGATCTTCTAAGTATTTATAGGCACTAAAACAAGTTAAAGAAGAGTCCTTGTTGAGGAGGAACTCTATCTATCCCATATCATTTTTGTTGGAGTGGGATTCTTCAAATCTTTATCACAAAAATATAGGTGATTCTTCTGTATGAGAATCCACCTTCTTCCATCTTCTGGGAAGTTAGGGAACTCATAAGAGTGGTGGTTATCCAAAAAAACCACCCCCGGGAAGAGATAAAATAGAATTTCAGTTTCTGGTTTTTGCAATACGCGAATGTGAACAGTGCATTAGCGCACACTTTTGGGGTGTAAGTGAGTACTTAAAATCCTTTGATTTTAGGCAAATGAGACTGTGACTTTTCATTCATTGTCCAAAGTGTGGTGAATGTCATATTATTTTTACATTCGCGCACACTTTTGGGTTTTTACAATGGCGGTTGATGATTTCTCAAGATTCACTTGGGTAGCTTACCTAAGGGAGAAACCTGAGGCTTTCAACGAATTCTTAAACATTTGTAAGAGAATTCAAGTTGAAAATAAATAAACCATCAAGCACATTAGAAGCGACCATGGAAGGGAATTTGAGGATCACAAATTCTCAAATTGGTGTGATGAGATGGGACAAAGCTTAAATTTCCAACCCCTAAAACTCTAAACAAAATGGAGTGGCTAAAAGAAAGAATAAAATTCTACTAAATATGACTACATCTATGCTTACGGGTAAAGACTTAGCCAAGATATTTTGGGTTGGGGCAATTAGCACTGCATGTTATATCTTAAACTATGTCTATCGCAGACCTAGTATAGATAAAACAACTTATGAATTGTGAAGTGAGAAAAATTCAACTGTTAAATACTTCAAAGTATTTGACAGCATGTGTTATATCCTTAGAGATAGAGAACACCTACAAAAAAATTAATACGAAAAGTGATGAGGCTATTTTCCTTGGATACTCTAACATAAGTAGAGCCTATTATGTCTATAAGAAAAGAACTCTCACAATGGAAGAGTCTATCAATGTAGCAGTAGATGATTCTGAGTCAACACAAATATAAGTAGACATACCTATTGTGTTCTCAGATCATGAGATAGAGACTTCACCTCCAAAAGAGATTGAAGAACCTCAATAAGGCTAAAGGAGATCTCATCTCAATCCAGCTCTGAGAATGAAGAAAAAGAAGTTCAACCTCATCCCAAGGAGAAAAGGCTCACCAAAGGATTGTCAAGAGATGACATCATAGGTGATGTAAACACCAGAGTGAAGAGTAGGAGACAGATTAAAAATAATCTAAGTCATTTTTGCTTCACATCCAAAATAGAGCCCAACAGAGTGAAGGAGGCTCTAAGTGATTAGGATTGGATCATGGCCATGCAAAAGGAGCTCAATCAATTCAAAAGGAATGACGTGTGGTTCTTAACTGAAAGACCCTCTAAGAAGAATATCATTGTTACCAAATGGATCTTCAAGAACAAACATGATGAACATGGTATAGTGACTAGAAACAAGGCCAGACTTGTAGCAAACGGTATTGGCTTTGAGGAGACATTTGCTCCTGTTGCTAGATTGAAGTCCATTAGTATTCTTTTTTTTTTCATTGCATGCCATTTAAAATTCAAATTATATCAAATGGACATCAAGAGTGCATTCCTAAATAGGATACTCCAAGAAGAGGTATACATAGAGCAACCTAAGCAATTTGTGGATCCTCACATGCCAAATTATGTATTACAGACTTAAGAAGGCACTATATGACCTCAAACAAGTTCTAAGAGCTTGGTATGAAAGACTTACAAGATTTCTTCTTGATAACCATTTTGATCGAGAAAGTGCAGACAAGACGCTCATCATTAAAAATCAAAATGATCACATATTCATAGTACAAATTTATGTGGATGACATCTTTTTGCATCTACCAATGAGAAAATGTCTCATGGTTTTGCCAAACAATGAAGTCTGAATTTGAGATGAGTATGGAAGGAGAACTATGGTTCTTCTTTGGTCTTAGATAAAGCAAAATAGTGATGACATCTTCCTAAGCCAATCCAAGTTTGCTAAAGACCTTGTTACCATGTTTAGGTTGCAAGAATCCAAACCTGCTAACACCCGTATTAGCACAAGTGAAAAGATTACTAAGGACTTTGATGGAGCTAAGGTCGATTCCACCTACTGTAGAAGTATCATCGAGAGTTTGCTCTACTTAACTACGAGAAGACCTAACATATCC
>JAOXJP010232799.1:0-10411 GCA_025762735.1 Platanus orientalis | reverse complement strand
GTTGTTGTTTGGTGGGGCTCATTTCTCATGCTGCCCTTGTAGCTGTCTTTTGTCACCTTCCCCTTTCTTTTTAATAAATTTCCTTATTTATAAAAAAAAATATTCAAACAAAATAATAATTACAAATTACAATGAAGCAGTCATTCTTAACCACAAAACTCCAGGGGGTGGGGGGGCACAAAAAAAAATAAGGAAAATGAAACATCACACGCTTGGATATCGAAATGTCATTGTTTGGTCAACATTTCCATACATCTTGACCAAAACGTTGTGCTTAATGATAGATGATATGAAATGTATCAAAAGATTAGGAATGTGATAAGGAAACATTGCAGGTAGGTTTTGTGACAGTGCTGCAGAAAGGGAAACATCTCATGGAAGTATAAGGAATTGTGTCAAGTTTTATGACTATGCATAGCTATCATACTGCATCGGAAAATGTCTAAGGTGTAAAATATCCACAAGAAAGTATACCTGTTCATTTTTAGTCCCCTTCTTCACAAACTCCAACTCTAATGTAAGCAACGCCAGGTTGAAATTGTCAGGTGGAACGAACCTAAGTACAGTATTACCACAGAACAATTATAAGACTGCAGAAAGTAGTCAAAGTACACCAACAAACAACCAAAACAAGCCCAAATAAATAAAATATCAAAGGTGTACATAAACCAACCTGCTCACAGATATTGTGTCCCCAGAAGACACTCTCACATGCCGACGCTGGATGGCATTCAAAGCAATATGACCATCACGTATACTTTCATGAGCAGTATGTCTACGTTAAGGGCACATAGAATTAAACATTTTCAAAAAGAATTATCCAATATGCTGTCTTTAAATTGCTTAAAATTTTTTCCTACACCTTTTGCGCATATGCTAAATAATTGCTCCTAACATAATTTCCATTATTGCATGTCCTCTCATGACTAATTACCCCAGCATATAGCTGCAATAATACTATGAACCCATGTAAAGCAAGAATTTTGTAAGATTATACCAATTAGCAAAGTGAAAAATATATGATATCTAGATTAACAAAGAATATTATTTGTAATTCTTGACACAATCATGACAGCAAAAAAAAAACAATAATTAAGTAAAATAAAAATAGGAAATTATAATGAAAACATAAATGGGATGATCTAACTCAAATAATAATTAAATAAAACACGCTTGAATCAGTCCTCAATGGACCCAAATCCACATTTCAAATTACAATTACTCAAATTGAATTAGCAAAAAAATTACCCAGAAGTATAGCATCCAATTAAGATTTTGAATTCAAAAAAATGCATATCAATCCGCATATAAAGCAGAAAGAATACCAAATGACAAATCATCTATGAAAGAAGTAAGTGATGAATCAAAGGATATCGTAGAGATAGAACGAAAGTATCGCCCACCAATGCAAGAAAGAGATTTGATCCGGGAACTGAAAACTTCCGAATATCCAGAGCAGAGCAGTAAGCGAAATTCGTGAGAGCTAGATCTGGAGCTGGTGTGTTGGTGACGATCATGGTGGTAGGAGCAGTTGCCGAAGAACCAAACCCAAATCTCCCCGCCATTAGAGAGACACAAGAAGAGATCAATCCGGTGTCTCTTGGTAGAGAATGTGAGAGAGGGAAGACTATGATCTTCCTTCGATTCTAAGAAACGGACTTTTCGTTTGGGGCCTTTGGGGTCTTCCTCTATAGTTTTTTTGACATCCAATTGAAATCAGTGGATCAGACGGTCAAGATCTAAATGATGCATCACATGTTACAGTGGGTCCCACTTCCTATGTTCAAATTACAAGCAATGATGAAATAGTATGAACCGCCCTGAGACATCGTGTCCGGATCTTTGCTGCGTAAGCTTACGCACATCATCCATCTATGTAGGTGATTGCTGGGTAAGTCTCCGGACAGTGGGCTGATATTCTCTACACCACCCCCCTTGTGAGACACTCAAAGGCCCCACAAGGGGCCTAAAATCACCTGCGCCACCCCCCTCAAGGGCCACTCAGAGGGGATTTTCAACTCACTTTTTGGGATGTCACATCACCTCCAAAAAGTGAATTGATCCCCCCTAGTGGGCCCCACACAAGGGGGTGGCATAGAGGATTTCAGCCCCCGATAGTAGGGGCGATATCCTCTACGCCGCCCCCTCTGCGACGCTTGGGAGCCGAGACAGAGGGGGGAAATCAATTCACTTTTTGGGGGTAAAGTGATAACTTCAAAAGTGAATTGATTCCCCCATCTGCCTCGGCCCTCGTGCATCACAGAGGGGGGGTGTCGCAAAGGATATCAGGCCCCGATAGTACTCCCACATGTGTTTGCACTTTGCATTGATGTCTGCCTATGGTCATGTCAGAGTTTCTTAAATTACATGGTAGTATGATTGTGGTTTGGTGATGAGTGGATAAGATGGATTGGTATTTTTGTTGGACTAGTGACTCTTTTAATAATGGTAAATGAGGTCAAGAAGGTTTCCTCCAAAGCTCTCTAAGGAGGTAGAGACATAATTTTTTAGAGAAGTTTTATGGTATCCAAGGGATGGTGGTTGGGGCCATGCTGATTGAAGAAGATTTTAACATCATTAGATTTATACATAAGAATAATAAGCTTACAAGTTACTAGAAGTTTGAAAGATTTTGAAAACTTTAAAATTAATTATTTGTTGTGGGATTTTTCCCTCACTAATACTAAATTTATATGGACTAATGGTCAAGAGCAACCCACTTTATATAGGTTGAACATATTTTTTGTTTCCAATTATTGGGAGTATATTTTCCTGTGATCCTCTCAAAAAACCCTTCCAAAAGTTAATTCTAATCATTGGCAAATCCTATTATCCACCGAAAAAATAAATTATGTCTTTGTTCGGTTTGGATTTAAAAATACGTGGACTCTTCATTCCTCCTTCAATGATACTTAAAGTAATGGGAGGAGTGCAAGGTTTATAGTTGGGAGGGATTTTGGTATATAAAGAAGTTTCAATATGTTAAAAAGAACCTCCTAATCTGAAACAAGACCACTTTTGAGAGATTGAACAATAGGAAGAGTCAAATTTGGGATGGTATCCATGATCTTGATCTTAAGCTTGAAGAAGATGGAAAGCTTCCCCAATGGATTATAGAAGAGCGGAAAGATCTTTTGTCCGAAATGGGAGTTATATTTCGAGGTGAAGACATTCATTAGAGTCAAAAAGGCGAAATATAAGTGGCTTAAGAAAGGCGATGGAAACATCAAATTCTTCCACAACGTGGCAAATGAAAAAAAAAACATAAAAAGTTTATCAAAAGTATTTGTATTGATGAAGAAGTGGTGGATGATATGGATAGAATAAAGGGTGAAGCCATTACTTTATTTTCTAAGTTGGATCCCAAATGATGATTGTAAAATGCATTTTATTGATAACCTGTTTTCTAATTATCTTGATGGGGAAGAAATTGAGTTGTTGAAAAAAGAATCCTCCAAGAAAAATGTTAAATATGTCATTTTTAGTATAACTAAAGATAAATCCCTAGGTCAAGATGCAATCTCCTTACACTTTTATAAAAAGTGTTGATAAATAATTAAAGAAGATTGGTTGAAAGTGTTTGTGGAGTTCCATGAAAGAAGCACAATAGATAAATGGGCGAATGCTATTTTTATTGTCCTCGATCCCAATAAGGAATGAGCTTTGAATCTATATGATTTTCAGCCCATTAGCTTGGCTAGAAGTTTGTACAAAATTATCTCTAAAGTCCTATATTTAAGATTGTGATTGTTTTAGATAATATTATTTTTTATGTCTAATGAATGTTTGTGAAGGGTAGACATATTATTGATGGCATCATTATTGCAAATGAAAGTGTTAGTGATGCTAGGAAGAGGAAGCGGAAGGGAATTATTTGTAAGATTGGTTTGGAAAAAGCTTATGATATAGTAAATTGGGAATTCTTTTAGTGGATGATGAGAAAAAAAAGTGTATGAGAAAATGGATCAATTGAATCATGGGCTGCTTCAATCATCCGCATTATTATGTTATGTTTAATGGCTCCTATAAAAGGTTTTTAAGTAGTTTTGCATATTGAGACAAGGCAACCCCCTTTCCCCTTTCATATTCACTCTGATGGTGGATTCGTTCAGTGCTTTAATGAACAAGACCCTCACCAGCTTTCTTGTAAAAGGTTTTCAGAAGGGAAGAGAAAATCTTTTTATCTCTCATTTACAGTTTGTAAAGGACACCATTTGTTTTTTAAAAAATTATGATGAAAGTGCTGCACTTAAAGTAAATTATTTAGAACTTTGAAGTTATCTTGGGTCTTAAGGTAAAATTTTCAAAATAAAGTATGGCAGCTATTAGGGACCTTTGCAAATTTGCTAGCATGTTGGGTTGCAAAATCGAGGCTTGGCCTATGAAGCATATAGGTCTCTCCCTTGGAGGTTGGTCAAAATCAATCTTATTTTGGGATATGATCGTTGAAAGGGTTTAAAAGAAGTTTGTGTGTTGGAAAAAAAATTATATATATCATTGGGAGGGAGAATTACCTTGATCAACACCGTTGTGTCTAATGTCCATGTGTATTATATATCCATTTTCAAAATGTCCGCTAAGGTGATCCACATTACTGAAAAATGTTAGAGGGACTTCCTTTGGGAAGGTGGGAATGTGAAAAGGGATCATTTGGTGAAATGGGGGGAAGTGTGTTGACAGAAAACTCAATGAACTTTAGGAATAGATATGTTAAAGGAGAGGAATATGACATTATTGTCTAAGTAGTTATGGAGGTATTCCCTCGAAGGCAGGTTATAGTATTCCACTATCTCCACCAAGTATGGCTCTCATTCCAATGGTTGGGATGTCAATCCATCTACATCTTTATCCTTCATCTTTCATTTGGAAAAATATTATAGCCTTTTGTTTCCCTTGTTATTCTCTAAGGTTTGTTTCTCGGTGGGTAACAGAGTTTTCATTAGATTTTGGAAGGATTTATGGTGAGGGGATTATTATCTTTCCTCATTATTCTCGAAGTTTTTCTACCTCTAAATTAAAAATGATGCTAAGGTTTCTGCATTTCTTGGAACCTCAAATTCTCTTTAGAATTTGTTTTCCCGATCAGGAAGTGAATATTATTTATTCTCTATGGTTTTCCTAAATGAAGTCTTCATTTCAAATTCTTTTAGGCTTCATTTGGTGGTCGTCAAATTCATTGTTTTCCCATCATTGTGTACGGAAAACGATAGAATTTTGTTTTTTTAATGTCGTCTAGTTGTAGCGACGAGGAAATCTTGATTTTCGAGATTTTCTCACACCAACTCTATTTTTTCTAAATCCACCTTTTCCATTTTCTCCTACTGAAGGCGTGAAAATCGTTATTTTCATGAGACTTCATTCATCTTTGCTCCTTTTACGTTCAGCCTCATGCTCAAAGGATCCAAGGTCCTGTCTTCTACTACTGGCCCTACAAGCTCCGTCTAGTGGTTGTAGGATGATACCGCTCAATCACCCACAAGCTCCGTTCAGTAGTTGTAGCCTCATGCCGAAAAGATCCAACATCTTATCTTTTGCTACCATCCCCATAGCGTATGGTTTCCCCCAAAAAACAAAAATAATAAAGTAAAAATCACTAATTCAAAAGGAGTTTTTTTATGTAAGGTGATACCGCTCAATCTTTTGTTCTTTCCACTTTCATTCCATAGTTTTTTTTCTTCATAAAATTAACCAATATTGATCTTCTCTGTGTTTTTTTATTTGTTCTTTTTCCACACTTAAGCAAGTCAGGTACGTGAACTAACCTATTGCCTTTTCCGTTGTTCAATTATCCCCTCTGTTAAGTTTGGGTTGAGGTCGATTTATTGTGTTTCTATGTAAAATTTTCATTTTTTCATTTCTTGACAAGCTGTCAAGTGTACAAAGAGGCGTTAAAATAAAGAAAAGTTTAGTTTATTTTCTTTTCTTTTCTTTTCTTTTTTTATTCCATTCCAGTATTCTAAAATGACAACCACTAATTAAATGGAGCCTTAGAGATCAGAGGATTTGGACATTAGAGCCTTCTGGTAAGTTCTCATCCAAATCCTTATTCAAGTTGTTTAGTCAATCAAGCTCTGACAATCTTATTTCCTTATATATATATATATATAAGGAATCCTCTTGTACCTTATCGGGTTAAAGCATTTGCATGGACTAATTCCCAATATCTAATTGATGATGCCCAGGGAAGGATCACTCAGATGGTCCAATGATGTCCCTCAATCTGGAATTTGGGTGGTACCTGCACACTAGCGGTAAAATGATGTCGGTGTGACACCGGCCAACACCTCTCCAACGCCCTAGTCAGAGTTCGGAAAAATGAAAGAAGTATTTTCCTCTCTTTTGAGATTGATTGTGCTTACCTCCTTTTGGAGTTCCTTTTCCCCTTTATATTGTCCATTTTCCTGTCCCTCGAACATCCTTCGAGTTGGTTACCGGAAAGTGGAGGAGTGGTACATGTGTCAGCATTGGGTTGGTGGTTGTTCTGTCATGCTCACAGGAAAGTGGAGGAGTGGTACGCGTGTCAGCGTTGGGTTGGTAATTGTTTTGTCATGCTCTGCGTCCTGTAACCGCTTTTATCTTACTCATGGTTCACTTGGGTATCGTCGCACATCCTTCGCTTCAAGAGCCATGGGTGGTCATCCCTTGATCATTTTTTGCTGATGAGTAAACTGGAAGATAATGGGTTCGATTGGTACTCTTAATTTCTAATGGGTCGGACGACAGATTTCTTTTGTCGGGTCGGTCGGTAGCCACGCTTCCTGATGGGTCGATCAGTAATTTTGTTGGATCGTTGAACAAATTGGATGGACCGGTGGGGTTCGCTCGGATAATCGGCTCAGCCATCTTGGGTCCACATACTCCATCATCACTAATAATCCAAAACCAAACTCATCTAGCAAAGCTTGGTTGGAGATTACAAAATGACAGAGAATCCGGTTAGACACTAATCATGAAATTGATATACTTTTCGTATATGAACTTCCTTCTTTGTTAACATTGAATCTTATCCCTCATAGGCATGGCGGTGCATCTCTGAAGCACGAGGAGTGCTCCACGTTTATTGTTAGTGTCTATTCCCATCACCTATAACATATTTTGCAACAGTGTTACATGCACAAGTTTCTTTGAATAAAAAGATTCATTTGGCTGGGCCAAAGAAGAATGGGATTTAGGAGTGATGAAGGGAAGGTGAGAAAAAGGGGATTTATTGCGTTGTGCCATCTTTATCATAAATTCCTCCCCATTGTTGAAAATGTGGGAAACAAAATGTTGTTGTGCCGTGACACAGCAGTTTTTGTGCAAAATACAACTTATAAGAACAACTCCCAAGAACATCTCAAATAAGTTTGGTGTGTTCCAAATAAGACTAAAATGTGTGTGAGAAGCACTCCTGGTACATATCCAAATAGGTCCTACTTGGCTATGGCTTAGAATACTATAATTTTTACTAGATTTTCTAACTCTCTTGGTTATATTTCATGTCATAAATTGTTATAGAGACAATCCTTGCCTGTAGTCCATAATTGCCCTTCCTTGCATTTATAACCATTAAACCTCTATGGCGGCCTTATGGTGCCTTTAAGTTTCCTTGGATTCCTTAGCAACCTAGGGTAGACCACAAGGGAAGTTTTCTTATAACTACTTTGTTTTGTTTTTTTTTTTTGTTTTTTTGGCGTTTCAAGTCAATTAGACCTTGTCTAGGCTAGAGTTGGCTTTAATTTGGGCATTTCCTAACCCAATCCAAACATGGCCCAAGCCCCTCTCCCTTTATTTTTCTTGTCTTTTCTTTTCTCTTATATTGGGGCCTTTCTCTTGAAGTTTTATGACAATCCAATTGAAAATAATATAGATCGAATAGCCAAGAATCTCTGATCAGGCTGATGTCATCACATGTTATTGTGGATTCCATTTCCTATGTACAAGTTACAAGTAGTGTTTCAAAAAGAAAAAAAGAAAAAAAATACAATGGTATCGCGTTGAGTGCATCAACCAACCTGAGACATCATGTTCGAATCTCTATTGTGTAAGCTTATTGTCACGCCCCACGTGACAATGAGAGGCTTTGGGGACCCTCACCAATAGATTCAGTGTATTATAGATAATTTGGGACAACATATCTAGAAGAATCTAGAATAATCTAGAAGGATCTGGAAGGTTCTAGAGAGATCTAGAGAAATCTAGAAGATTCTAGAAGGTCCTAGAATATTCTATAAAGTTCTAGAAGGTTCTAGAACATTGCGAAAAATTCTAAAGGAGTCTAGATTGTTCTAAGTAAGTCTGGAATACTCTAGAGTGTAGGAGAGAACTCTAGAGACATAAGGAAAACCCTAGAGGGTTCAGGAGAGTTATAAGAGAAGTCTACAGACTTACACATGAGGAGGTGGGAGAAAACTCTAGAAAGGTTCTAAAAATATCTTAGCCATTGGATGAAGGACAAATGGCTTGATCATAAGGGCTAAAGGGACCCTTGGGGGCCTATAAAAGGGGAAGACCCCCTCATTTGCAAACAACTCAAGAGAAGTGAGCTCTCAAGCATTGTAAAGCCTTGTAAGCATTCTTAGATAACAATAAAGCTTTTCATTTCTTTCCTCCCTAAGTGTTCTCTTGTGTTCTAGACACCAAGTGTGGGTGGGGGCTAGGCTGACTCGTCTATAAGCCGGAGTAGCACGAGTGTTGCACGGTCTTAGGAGCTTAGAGAAGCTGAGTCTGTGATAAGTGGTATCAGAGCAGAGATCCTGACTAATGGAAGGGAGGAACATGTTCGAGGTTGAGAGTGGAGTCGTCCCGGCCAAGGGTGGTGAAGGCGCCAAGGGTAAGGCAAAAAGGGACAAGTCCAAGGATGCTATGGGGAGTATGAAGGCACGGACGACACGAATGGAGAGTGTTGTGGCCACCATGGTGGACCAAATCGAGGAGATGGGGGACAACATAAGGGGCTTTGAGAGGGAGCTCGAAGACCTCAGGGGGAATATGCCGGGGGCCCTCAATGAGGCAGTCGACACTTTACGTCAGGAGAGGGACGTGTTCCAAGCTAAGGTGCTGGAGGTCGTGGAGGCGATCAAGGCCCAAGTCAATGAGTTGCAAAGTGACTGGGTCATTTGGAAGAGATCCATGGGCAATGGAGTGGTGCCAATGAGGGAGGCACCTAGGATCAAGATTCTTGACCCGAAGCCATATGCTGGAGCAAGGGATGCACAAGAGCTAGACAACTTCTTGTGGCATATGGAGAAATATTTTGAAGCTGTCGGGATGGTCGAGGAGAAAATGAAGGTATGTACAGCAACTATGTTCCTCACTGACACAGCCATGTTGTGGTGGCGCAGGAGGTCTGCTGACATGGAGCGTGGCACCTGCACTATTAACACATGGGATGACTTTAAGAAAAAAAATCAAGAGGCAGTTCTACCCGGAGAATGTGGAATACTTGGCCACAAGAGTCTAAAAAGACTCAAGCATACGGGGTCTATTAGGGACTATGTGAAGGAGTTCTTGACCCTAATACTTGAGATCTCCGACATGCCCGAGAAGGATATATTCTTTAACTTCATGGATGGGCTACAGAATTGGGCTGAGTTGGAGTTACAACGCGGTGGCGTGCAGGATCTTGCTACGGCTATGGCAGTGGCGGAGTGCCTTGTGGAGTTCAAGAAATCTAAATCTCCCAAGGCTAAGTTCTCAAAGGATAGCCATATCAAAGGTGGGGGAGAAGAGAAACATGAAGACGAGGGCCACGAGAAGAAGGCATATAGGCCATTAGGGAACAAACATGGTTATGGGAAAAGAGACGAGCAAGGCGATAAGCACTTCAAAGGGAAGTTCAAGCCATAGTGGGAGACCAGCTGCTTTATCTGTGGGGGCGAGCATCGGGCACGAGAATGCCCAAAGAAGGAGGTGCTCAATGCGCTTGCTGCTAAGACCGGAGAAGAAGAGGAAAAAGAGGAAGAGGAGCCAAGGATGGGTGCCTTACAGCTCCTCAATACTATAGAGGGGACGAAGGAGGCAAGCAAGCCTTCAAAGAGCCTCATGTATGTGGAGGCTTTAGTTGATGGTAAGGCCACTTGTGCATTAGTGGACACGGGGGCTACACATAACTTTGTCTCAGCGGAGGAGGCAAAGAGGTTAAAGTTGGAGGTGGCCAAAGAGCCAGGGTGGCTCAAGGCTGTTAATGCGGATGCTAGGCCAATCCATGGGGCAGCTCGAGGAGTGGAGTTGCAGGTTGGCGCATGGAAGGGGAAGGTTGATCTATCAGTGATTCCCCTAGATGATCACCAAGTAATATTGGGCATGGACTTTCTACGCCAGGCCAAGGCAGTGCCCATGCCATTTAACAGGACGGTGTGCTTCATGGATGGAGGGACACCATGTATGGTCCCAGTGGTGCAAGGGACCAAGTCTACAGTGAAGAAGATCT
>JAOXJP010232798.1:0-10412 GCA_025762735.1 Platanus orientalis | reverse complement strand
GGGGGGGGGGGGGGAATCAATTCACTTTTTGGAGGTTTCTGATTCCCCTCCCTGAGTGTCCCATCAGGGAGGGTGTCGCAGATGATTTCACGCCTACATTTTGACAGCCGCATGGAGCGGAACTGGCCTGAGCTAGTGAGAAACCCGAGCAGGCAACACGGTTTATTTATTAATTTTATACTTTGGTACTAACTGTATCATCGTGCACTATCGTTTGTAACCAAGGCGGCAGTTGACGTGTCCAGTTTATCTGATACTGGCTGTTAACTCCATGCTTGGCCAAAGCATGCATTGTTTTATTTTTCAACCAGCTAATATGCCTTATGTCTAGGGCCTCAAAATTAGGGAATAGGTTTATGAACGCTTCCCTTAACTAACACTAACTAATGCTCACTGCTGCAACCTGTCAGGGGTCAGACACATCAGCGTTGAAAAGTGATTTTCACTTTTTTTGGGGGTGCATATTCACTTTTTGGTGCTGATGTGCCCGCCGCCTGACAAGGATCAGTGGTTAGTGTTCGTTAAGGTGACCATTTTTTATCCTCTTTGCAAAGGGGGTAATTATGTTTTTGCAATCAGCAATACCCAGTCAAATTTCATTGGGACACTCCTCCAGGTTGCTTCTCAAGTAGCTGGTAACTTCCATTGAGTCACTTTCCACTATTATTTTCTTTGTTCCCAATGCTGCAATCTTTCTTTGACCATATGGCACTGCCACACCTTTGGCTAGTAGTGATGAGCACATCATTCTCTTTCCTGTTCTTGCTTTGATTACTGCACCTTTTCCATCTCTGATTATCATACCTAAGCCAACTTGTTGGGTTGTTGTGGATAGGGTTCCATCAAAGTTTAGTTTTAAGAAGTCTTCTTTTGGAGGTTCCCGATGATCTTGGGCTGCATCATCCTCTTTTTGCATCAGGGGCAGATTTATTTACGCAATCTCCTTTTTTTATTCTGCATGCGTTGTCCTTCATAAGTTTCAAATTGAAAGACTTATTTTAAAGCAATCATTAAATAACTACCTTTGTATTTCGAAAATGTTACAATTAATGCATCTCATTAAGTTAATTCTCACCAAATTGAACTAGCAAGGTAGTTACAGTTTTAGGTTAATGTCTTTCAAATAGCATGACAAAAACCCGTCATTTGATTTTTTGTCGAAAAACAAATGCTATGTCACTTAAAGTTTTAAAAACAAAATTTAATAAAAAATGGATATGAATACGATGTTTAGTGACTAAAGTAAATGTACTAGCATGTTTAGAATGGTAAACAACTCTTAAGAATTCATAATCACTTTAAATGTATTCATTTAAGTTCATTAATGAGAGACATTTAGAGTTTTTGTGCATCAAAAGACTATTTTTGTTGAAACGGTATCTTTTGATTACAAATCTTTAGACTTGACTTTTGATCAATTAGAGATTATGGAAGCCTTTGACACAATCCCTAAGACTGACACATCAAATAACAAGTCACAAAAGGTTGGCAAGACCCCTGTTTTAGGATTGCAGTGTCATGGTCACGCAAAACTTCTAAATAAAATCCTTTGGTTTAAAGTGACATCCCATCAAGGGATCGTTAATTCAACTATTAGATATGATCAAAATATTGTAAGATAACCTCAGATCACATCCTAGATGGTGCATTTAGATACTTATTAGCTAATGTATGTAAATTTAGTCATATAACTAGAATATTTTATCAAATATTTTTTATATGTATATCTAAAATGTGAGTCATTTGTTTCATACAATTTGGAATAATTGGATCTATTTGACAGTATTTCGGTTTGGTCCAATCCATCCTCTAACCCCTCTAACTGAGAAATTACTTGTTTCCCAAGATAGCAAAATCAAAGGTGCCTGCAATCAAATGATCTCGAAATGTACACCATGGGATTAGCATGACAATGAAAATAATTCAAACCATCGACCTCCAAGATGGTCAACCACAGAGTTACGTGGTCAAGTACGAAAACACACCTACACCGAATCAAAACCAAGTATCTCATAAAATTTTGCTTTTGCACATTGTAAGTCATACACATGCATTTACACCAAATCAAAACAAGGAATATTTCAAGGATATCTTTTGTGTATAATTTAGAATATACTTCACCTACACCTAATCAACTCCTATGCTACATATTATCAAGATTTTAGTTTATTTTATAATTATGCTTTATCTAATAATTATTAAAGCATGTCATTGCATGTGTATTAGAAGAGATGCTTAAACCTAAGCTTGCTTATGACCAATCACCCTAATAATCCCCAAAAACTTTATAAAGGGCGGGGTCCTCCCCTCATATTTTCATCTCTCCAAACCCAACAAAAACTCTATAGAAATATCTCTAGAACCATAAGCCTCAATGTTATAAGGAAACTTTACAAAACTCCCTCAATATCTCTAACTACCTTAGAAAAATTATAGTAATTTTTTAGCCAACAACTCCTATTCTCTCTCTAGCTTCTCATTTTTCTCAAATTTTCTCATCTTCTTTTATTTTATTTTATTCCCCATTTTAAAAGAAATAGAATTTAAAATAAATGTTGCCCAAATACACAGAAAACAATGGATTTAAACAAACATTGTAAAAATGTATTCCTCTTAAGACCTTAGTAAAATTAACCTTTACTTGTTTTTTAGTATAAAATTTTCTTTACTTGTTTTCTAGTATAATTTTTTAATTTGTTTTCTAGTATAAAAATCTTTATTTTTTACTTGCTTTCTAGTATAGAAGTCTTTTTTCCTTTACTTGCTTTATAATGTAAATAATTTTACATTTCTTTAACTTCTTTCTAATGTAAATATTTTTATTTTTTTTCTTTCATTTTAAATTAGCTTATAAGTTGTATAGTGTAGTTGTACAAGCTTTTCTATTGTGATTTTACAAGCTTTCTAGTATAGTTTTATGAGTTATGTAGAATAGTTTTAAAACTTTATAGTATACATTTTTTTTATCTTCCTCATAATATATAGTTATTGATCATATGAAAAGATTTGCTTTTTTTTTTTTTTTAATTATAAAAAGTAAGGGTATAGCTCATTTATATATGTTGTCTCTACCAATAATTTTTTATAAAATAAATTTATTTATTTCATTTTCAAATGCATTCAAAGTTCCTTTAATGATTGATTATGAAAAGTCAGTGTTTCTTTCTTCATAGAAAGTAAAATGAAGACACATATTTCTACATGTTATGTTTATCCTATCTTACTTCTTTAATTTTTATCTTAATTTAAGTCTGTTAGCTCTTGATAGCATTTTATATAAGATGTCTAATTTTTTCGTATATCTTTCATTATAAAGGGGAAGAGTCTATCTCCATTTCTCTTTACAAAGTGACGATAGTTCATCATCTCTTTCAATCTTCATGCTATTATTATTATTATTATTTATTTCATGATTTTCTACTATTTTTCACCATGGCAAACACATGAGAAAACTTAGCACAAAACTTGTATTTTGGGTTTAGGAAATGTAGAAGGAAATAACCAACCTCTTGGTTAATAAGTAAGCAAAGAGGATAACACTCGTAACACTTGGAGCTTTATGTTATTGTATTTTTCTAATATATTCTAAGTTCCTTTAATGATTGATCAAAGAAAAACATATAGTTCTTTCTTCATAGAAAGTAAACGGATAATATATTTTTCTACATATTTCTTATATCCCCTCTCATTTCCTTTATTTTTCTACGCTTATAATGGAAGCTTCTTTCTCATTTTTCAATTAAGGTATTTTTTTTCCTTAACACTTCAAATTATGAAAGATTAGTTACAAGAAGTGTTTATACTTATTTCTTTCTAGAAAATAAGGGTAACACATCATCTCTTACATTTTTTCCTTCCAATATGCATGTTATTATGTTTTTCTTTTTGTTTCATTTTTTCCCTTATACTATTTTCACCATCTAAAACTCATTAGAGAATCTATCACAATGCATTGTTTAGGCTTCTAATTCTACAAATAAATGATCAAATTTCATGGTTAGTAAATAACCAAAGAAGATAGAGGTCACAATATCTGGAGCAATAATTGATTAATGGGATTAAATTATCAAAATGATAATATTGAAATTGCATTCCCTCTAAATTTTAGATGTTTTGGTATGAATAATTTTTTTAAATGAATGATTTATCTAAAACCTTACCTGAGAACCTCTGAAGTTGACAATGTAGTGCTATTTTCAAAAAAAAAAAAAAACCTTAATTGCTTTCCAAAAACCAATATCCATCCACTCATTAAAAATGATGGTCGATGAATCCAAACTATCATGGGATCTTCCTTGTGATAAAAAGTTTCATTTCGAAGGGATCTGTGGTGTAAAAATTAAGACTCACACAACTGAAATGAAATTCTTGGGGGGGGGTGTGAATAGGAATATCCTTAAAATTTTCTTATAAATGGTTATTCGAAATTTTACCCTATTTAGTTTTTCCCACTTGATTCACAAAAATGAATATATGTGATTTAACCAATCTTTGAGATATGTTATAAAGATATACATAGGAAAAGTAATTTAAGAATGCTTTTCAAGACAATTAGAAGTATTTTGCACTTAGATATCACAGTTCATGTAGCATAGTTATTCCCAGACAATTTTAGGACTTTTATGGAACACAATTTAATATTATATTAATTTTCAAAGATTATATGTGGAAGCATATGGATTAATGTACAAATGAGCACACCATAAGCAATCACACATTACACAAAATTTATAGTGATTCGGTTATTCTTAGACCTACGTCCACTTTTTGAAAGCTCATCATAGAGCTATTGATTTTTATTAATAGATTACTTCTAATACAAAAAAAGAAAAAAAAAGAAAAATCAATAAGCTGAACCGACTTACTCAACCCACGAGACTCCTCTAGTTGAAAGTCTAATACGTTCCGTGGCTTCGACAGAGCTAAACACTTCTCTCAATGTCTCCGACGAGAGCTCCTATGATAGTAGTAGTAGATGAAAAATGATCACATATGATCTTTCAATAGATGACTCTCAATAGGCGAATAAGACTAGTAACCATCCCCCTTTTTCATTCTCTTCAAGTAGCAAATAATGTATTCAATTATTTCAAGGCTTTAACTCTTAGAGCTTTAGAGTTTCTCAAGGTAAAGGATACCTAATCCTTCTTTTCTCTCTCTCTCTCTCTCTCAAATATATCAAAATAAAATATGAGAGAAGAAATCAAATGAGACAAGATCAATGTTTTATTATGATGGTCAAGGTTCTCAAGCTTTTTCAAAGAAATCCTTCCAAGATTTTCAGATAGAAGAGCTCAAGGACTTCACGTATTTCCTTTTTCTTTTTGTCGCTTTTTCTTCTTGTTTTGCACATGTTTAAAAGTATATTTATGGTGAAAATGAAGTGTAAAACCCTAATCTCAATGACCCTTTAATCTGGGCCGTCAAAATTTTCTAAAAACAAAATTCCAATATAAGAATCCAACACCACTGGATCGATCAATTTGCAATTCTATGTGTGTGCAAAGAGCCTAGATCTGAGACCCACAAATCGATCCACCCATTTTGGGCTACTCAATCTAAGTTGGATAGATCCACCCAAAACGGGCGATTCGGTCTGCCTGTCTCTTTTTCCCATTTTTAAAAGCTTTTTTCTTTTGGGATTTTTACTGTTTGATCTCTTTGGTCCTTATAAACTTTATTCATTTTAAGAATTTTGTGGGCCAATGAGAGAGAAAGATTTAGGGATGGGTAGGTCCCAACCTAACCTTTTCTAAGTCATGGTTTTGGTCAGTCCATTGTTATGTTACCTGTGAATTACCTATGACTCTACCTTGGAATTACTTGTAACTTTGGATGAGCAAATCTATGACTATAGTCTTCTTGAAGTCTCAAAATTTAGTTAGTTTCTTTTGATGTGTCACTTGATTGCAATACCAAACTAAACACCTCTCAAAAACACAAACTATGACTACTTAGGTACATCAAAATCATTATCCCCGCTTTTCCATTTTTGTCATGGAATTGACAATTACAATACATACACTAACAAAATCTTGACTGGCTGTTTCAACTACATTTGGAATAAGAAAGAAAAAATTGCATTGCTAAAATTGTAAACGGAACCACCATACTTTCAGACAAATAGCAATGGGCAAAGAGAGGCCCCTCTTGTAGATGAAATGGAAAGGTGGACCTTGTTGAGGATGGACTTCAATCAGGGTGTACTTGGCTGCAAGAATAGTTAAGAGGGATTTCCTTGAAAACAACGAAGTTGAAAACAACTTCTCGGAATTGGATATATAATTTGTGGTGAAATGGGGACAAATCTTTTTTATAAAATAGTATAGATAGGTGGTGTATTTGGAATATTGCATCCTTCAACTCATGGTCTCTTTGGGACAAACGAGAATGATTGTGATGAGAAAACCTCTATAGTCATGCCACAGAATGACACATGATGTGTTTTTGAATTTGGTGCCTCTTTTTGGATACCTATTTTCTCAAATGAACATTTTTTGGGACATTTTCACCCCAAAATATCACGTGTCAGCTAAGAATTCATCACAGAGACTTGGACATTTTTTCATCAAAGAACATTGTTTCTAGAGACAAACAGTTGGAAGTATACCAAAAGTCTTCTTGGCCTTGGAAGAAACCTAGTGTGTACATTAAGCTTACTTAAAGGGCCAAGGAAAAAACATTTTGGATGCCCATAAGGTATGCTTGAGGGTTGCATGTTAAGGGTCCAACTGCCATATAGATTGAGGGCATGCCCATTATTGTTGCTCCATGCAGGAAACTTTAAGCTTGGCCCAAGCGAGACTTGGCCTAACCATAGATATTGCTGTTAGAGATAATGATTAAATCAATTCTTTTTGCTCTAAGTTGTGTGCAAGATTTACATTTAATTAGGGTTAAGTGATGTCACACAAATAGGTTTTATGTGTGATAAGGGTTATTGAAACATCAATTTTTAGTGGTAGGGTACGTGTACTTTCAAAGATGGATAAGGGTATCTATGTGAGACAAAGAATATAGGGGTTGCATTGTACCATATCATTTCATTATTAGGAAGCATTTGGACTTATGGAAATGGAATTTACCTATTAAAATGAAATCCGCTAAATTGAAATCTACTAAAATGAAATCATTCCACTATTAGGAAGCATTTTGGACCGGACCATCTCAAAGTCTGAATTGTTTGGCTTGAGGTTTAGGCAAGCTAAGCTAATTTTATTTTGGGTCGGACCAAGTTCGTGCCTAAGTTTTATACCCAATGTTACTTCTTGCTGAAATGGCCTAGCATTAGGGGTGGCAATTCGTGTTGGCGGGTCGGGTTCATGTTGTGTCGAGGTAGGGGTATAAGACTATTTTGCTCAACCCTAACCTGACCCATTTATTAATCGTGTCAAAGCGGGTCAACCTGTTTTGACCCGAAACACATTTAGGGTTAACCCTAACCCACTTATTTTCATGTTGGGTCATGTCGGTTTCGTGGGTTATGTGGTAATTTATCTTAACAAGTCAGGTTAGTTGGGTTTGTGTCGTGTCAAGGTAAGAGTATAAGACCATTTGGCTCAACCCTAAACCAACCCATTTATTAATCATGTCAAAGTGGGTTGACGTGTTTTGACCCAAAACACGTTTAGGGTCAACCCTAACCCGCTTGTTTTCGTGTTGGGTCGTGTCAGGTTCGCGGGTTGTGTCAAACATTGCCACCCCTATTCGACTCTGACTTTAGTTGGTCCTACCAAATCCGCCTTATGAAATATCTTACAAAATCCATCTATCGATAGAAATTTGTTTGTCCTAAATGGATGATGAACATCTTTGGCTTGATGTATCCCTGTTAAATTAATCTAAAATTTCTTCAATTTCCTTTGATAAGAAGGCAATTACCCTTTGTCATGCCTAGATATTGAAAGTATTTGTACATGAAAGTGCTACATGTTCAACCACATGTCTTGACTATCAGAACATATATGATCGTCGAAGATGATCGAGAACTTCTCAATGAGATCTAAGCAGCCTATATGAATCAGATCTTAGCCACCAAATAGTTAAGAGGAACCATTATCATTAATCAGGGCAACGTTAACGTGAAAACACCAATTTGATCAAGAGCAGACTCGTCCATCTGGGCTTGGATTATGTGAGAACGAATCTCTTGCGAACCGTGAAAACGGCACGAGAGGGGCTGACACATCAGTACCGAAATGTGATTTGCACTTTTTGGGGGGCATTTATCACTTTTTGGCACTGATGTGTCCGTACCCTGATGCCGTTTTCACAGTTCTCACAATATTCGTTCCCACCTAATTTTTACTGGGTTCTCCCACGCTTCAATGGCTAAGACATGGTTCTCTAGCTTAACACAGTGGCCAAAGCAGATTTCCTCTCGCAAAAAAATATGCACTCTCTTGTGCCTGGTGCTGATCAACACGTGTTCCAAAAAAATCTTGGTTTTTTAAATACTTGTCAATCAGCACACCCTGGTGAAAGAGGATCTCGGGACGTTTTTTCACAAGAGGAAATCCACCCCTCCTTAATGGCTGAGGTCTCAAGTAGCCCGGATTTGCCTCCACTGAAAAAGGTGTCTAGCATTAATCAAGCACCAATTTTGAGATGATATATGAAAAAATAA
The DNA here is from genome assembly GCA_025762735.1 of Platanus orientalis. Taxonomy (NCBI): domain Eukaryota; kingdom Viridiplantae; phylum Streptophyta; class Magnoliopsida; order Proteales; family Platanaceae; genus Platanus; species Platanus orientalis. The sequence continues at coordinate 1,786 of JAOXJP010232798.1, read as the reverse complement.
AGTGAAAAGACATTGTTTACCAAAGTTTACACCGGGCTCTCAGTTTATGAACGCTTGCCTTAACAAACGCTCATCATTGCTCCTTGGCAGGGGCAGACACATCAGCATTGAAAAGTGATTTTCACTTTTTTGAGGGCCACATATTCACTTTTTGTCACTGATGTGCCCACCACCTGACAAGGAGCAGTGGTTAGCATTCATTAAGGTGAATATTTTTTATCCATTTCACGTTTACACCAGGTAAATCAAGTTTGGGATTGTGTTTCAAACCCAGGACTTCCGCCTCATAAGGCATGATCCTTGCCAATTGTACTTCTCCTCTGGGTTTTGGCATATGTTACTCAAAATTGGTGCTTGATTGATGCTGAACACCTTCTCACTCCGGAGACAATCCGGCTAGAGCTATAAATAATCTTTATAATATTTTCTCTCCTCATCATTATTAGAGACAGGCATTTTTTTTTTGTGAAAATGCCAATGTCTCTTGCACTTTTTAGGGACGAAACCATTTAAACCCATTTCCTGAGGCCATGTTTGGTTTTACCAGTAATGAAATCATTTCGTTTTAGATTTCCATTGTTTGATTCAAAATAAACTCATTAGAATCCTATTGATTTATTGACTAAAATTAGAAATGAAGTCCTCTTAGGTTTTTTTTAACCCCGAAGGTGGCTAGGATCATGTCTCAAAAGCAGAGGTCTTGAGTTTGAAATGTACCCGATGGGACCACTTATACGATCATAAAAAACCAGATTTACCCAATGCATGAGATAGGCAAGGAATCCACATGCCTCGAAGACTTCATCAATTTTTCTAAGAGACTTGGATACCTTGATATCAGAAGAAAAAAATAACTTAGTTTTTTTGTTAAAGGAAATAATATTTGTTACCGATTATATTTTGGTGATGAATGAAAATAAATCCCTTTTTGTTGGAACTCATATACACTCAATACGATAAACCAAAATGAAATGATTTCGTTTGAAGTGATAACCAAACACAGGATTATTATTAATTTATTCCATTCAATATATATATATATATATATATATATATATATATATATATAGTTACCAAAGTAACAAAATAATAATAATAATAAATTAATAAAAAGTATTAATCATCCCCATTCAATAAATAAAACTTTTGATTGGATGAGAAATTAATATAAAAGAATACAAAATCATCTCAATCTAAAACTTTACCAATGAAATTACTCTTACTAAAATAAAATTAAATTACTTCTTTTAAATTTGATAAAACTTAACCAAAAAACTGATTGAAAATAAAAATAAAAATTGATAAAAAAATATATTAATAAAAATAAAAATGGAATATTGAATTCTTAGGAAGGGTACTTTAGTCATTTAAGTTGCCACTTTAATGAGAACCTTCCCCACACCTCCTTATATTCCGATTCCAACACGACACTCGCCGCAATCATCGTCAAAATATAATTTCGTTGGATACGTTGGGGGCCCACATATCGCCAGTTGTCCCTCTTCCCGTGTACCAGGCTGTTCTCCGGGCACCTGCCCGCCAAACAAACCCTTCCCGAATTCATTCTCTCTCCCACTCCTCCTATAAATACTCACCTTCACCCCCTTCCTTCCTCCCTCCCAAAAAGACGATCCGAAGCCCACCGGAGAAATCACAGAGCCATTTATCCTCCATTTCTCTCTCTCCCATTCGAAAAGTAAACCCTAGAAAAGGAGAAATGGAGGGCAAAGCTTCGTTCGTTGCTCTAATGGCGGTCATTTTCGCCGTCTTCTCTCTCATCGGAGAC